>MU868748.1:62347-86616 GCA_036418205.1 Ostertagia ostertagi | reverse complement strand
AGGGCTATATGAGGGATAATTGTGGTCCAGCCGATTCCCTCAAAACATAGGAAGTTATCGTTGCAGAGTGAGGTCACGCGTTCATTTAAAGAAAGGACGTTTTAAACAGTTTTCGGCCAACCTCCTAAGCTGTTCCACGATGGCGTTTTCAATGCTTGTCTACAAATAGTAATGCTGTGTTCAAAACGAAATATCCAAACAATCCAGCAAGCTAAGACAATTCTTTCAATATGGGTGTGGAATTTGGGCGAGCTGGTGAGTACATCTGTGAAGTAGTGCTGCTTGGTGTCGTAATGTATTCATGACTCATCTTCATTGGTGATCGACCTAGGAAAGTCCCGTCCCTGCGGTAGCAAGAGACGACATCCGCAGATGATCAGAGGTGCTTCTCAGTCATATTCGGTTGGTGCATGACGTTTTTATCGAGACTTCACTCTGCTGCAGCCCACTTCACTCAGATGGCAAACGAGACTCATAGGCTGTGTCCTGGTGTCTGCAACAACCCTTGATAGTAGCGGTACGGATACATTCCCAACTCATAGCGCAAGAAATCCTCATCGAAACTGGCTGGAAGACAAGGTTAATCTCCATCTCGTATCGTCTTGCCATTCGACTGAGCCGCATGCGCCCATATGCCATATAGGGAACGTTTCCTAAAAGTGGAGATCTGGGATACCTTCCCAATTAGGCGCTGTCAGCTAATACTGCATATAATAACCGTGAAGAACATCACGTTCTAGTACCTGTCATGCAAAGAATTGTAGAATGCGATATTGAGTTCATACACCTGAAACTTTACAGCTTTACACGAACGTTTCTGATGACATTTTCTACTTTGTGGTTAAAAGAATGTCCACGGGAAGAAGTCTTTTCAACACTTCAGTGGGTCCGTGGACACTTTGAACAATTTTTTCTCTTTTACACAACTGCTTACTTATATTTCCTTTCAAGGTGGGTTAATATTCTCCGACAAGTTCATACAAATAGTCGCCATGCTGCCATCAGATAGAATGTATGGGTTGGGAGAACAAGTTCATCTCACTTTAAAGGTTCATCGACATATTATAAAGCCTATGAAGTAGATTTTGTTGTTTTGCTATATTCTTCGTTCAGCATGACTTTTCCGTTTATCGAACATGGCCAATGTATGCAAGGGATGAATTTCCTTTCACCGAATATGTGGACACAAAAAATCTTTACGGTACTGTTTCCTTGAACAATTTCATACATTTTTTCGAGAATTACTCGTTAAAACGACCCTGGCCCCAACCTCGGACGACATTGCGACTGTACACAGTCCAGTGGAACAAAGCTGGAACAAGCGACAAAAACACCCTACTCTGAGCTCTAACGCTACTCAGGCACAAGCTGCGGTGCTATCCGACTATTCGTGTCTTTTTACTATGGTTTTACTTGGTTTTGGTCGCGTTTTTCAGCAGGAAATGTTTTCCGGCATATAAGTCGCTTTTCTCGGTAGTTTCTGGACGGTTAGCGCCGTTAAGTGCTTGTGAAAGTGGTTCCAAGCTCCAAGTGACTTTATTGGTGAGCAAAAGTAATGCTTCATATGAAAAAAGCTTTACGGGAGATGCTGTTCTAAAGTTAAATTTGACCGATTGAAATGCACCGACTGTGCGCCAATTACGCGGCGCGCGCCAGCGCATGTGTTGGCACTCTTCGCAGTATCCACACTGACCGCACCGACTGCACTGTGCGCAGTGTCTGTGCCGCCGCATAGTAAAAAAGCGGTCAAAGCTAAGGCGGTGAGTTTGCAAGCCGACGTGAAACAAGTTACCAGCTGGATTCTTTTTTGCTGCTATTTCCCCTCTTATAGTGTGTAACCCAGTAAACAAATAAAGAAAATCTAATTTCTCAGGAGTTCACCCTTTCTACATGATCCTGGAACCAGACGGAAAAGCGCATGGTGTACTTATCTTCAATTCTAATGCACAGGTTCGTGAAATTTTCTCAGACTGGCATGAAATAGAGAAAGAACTGAAAAAATTCGTATTTGCAGGAAGTGACAACAGCGCCAGGTCCAGCGCTGATTTATAGAACGACAGGAGGGAATCTGGATCTGTACTTCTTCCCTGGACCATCTCCTGGAGAAGTTACCCAGCAATATTTAGCCTTTATTGGAAGACCCGTCCTTCCGGCCTACTGGGGGTTAGGATTCCAGGTAAGGCCATTGAAGGATCTACGACATATAAGTGCTACTGGTCTGGTGGTATTCAAAAGACTGTTAACAAAATAGGAATATTGTCTTTTGTTTGTTGGGACTGAACTGAGTCTAATTTGATCTATTGTGAGAGAGCTAGAGAAGTTAAACTCACAACCAGTTGCGATAAAGTGAAGGAAGGTATAAATGCTTGGTGTTGGCACGGGAAGTAGAACAGAAATCGAAGAAATTCCAGTTTCCAGAAAAGTTCCGAAGCTATCTTCCACGTTGAAAATTCCATCTTTAAGGATGTGAATGAAAAGGATTACTTAGGCTTTGTTCCTCCCGTACTGAAGCACATCGGGCGACGAATTCTTTCCACTGTTGCCGGTCTTGTGCAATCATTTCTCCTTCATTCCTAGAAACATTCATGATCTTGAAATCATTCTCGAATGTTCGTCTCCACGTGTTTCTGGGACGGCCTCTTCCTCGCTTGGCGCCTGGAAGTATCCAATTCATGGTACAAAGCTACGCCGTTGTTGGTTCTAAGCCAGGATGAGAAAGGAAAGGGTTGGTGCGAAGGGCTAGCAACCCTTCCGCCGTAAAAAAACCCCAAAGCTAAAGAAACGACGAAAAAGCATATATCTGTTGCATCGAGGGAACCTAACGTCCGCCTTATGACGGATAACCTCCCGATTCGGAGTTCGATCTTCTCACCTAAAAATAAAACATTCATTGCTTCTCGGAACGTGCGCACGTTGAACCAGACTGGAAGCATGATGCTTACTGAAATGATAGAGGCTACCAACATAACATGTGCAAACGACCTCCTAATTGGTTGCTAGCTCGTCCATTATCGGAGGTCAACGGGCAAAGAAAGGGGTCCCATTTTGCGCCTTCTTGACGGATTTCTTTGCTTTTTTCGCCACTGGAGGCATTATTCAGCATCTCCACTTCCACTATGAACCCAGTCCAACCTTATCGTAATCCTCGTTTCGAAACAAGAAAAAAGTTTAGCATGTTCACCCCTCAACAGAAGTAATCCCAGATGAAGGGCTTACTAATGGGGCGCACGCTGTAAAAGAGACACATGATACCGGAAGTTTGCGCACACCTCTTAAGACACTAACTTTAACCTGTTAGGCAAAATAATTGTTTTAGATCTCGCGTTGGGGTTATAAAGATTTCGACGAACTGAAGAAAGTTATCTCAAGGATATCGGATGCTGGTACTTCCTCTAACGAAGTAAGTAGTCTTGTGACATTGAAACTATATGGACAGGTACAAAAGACTTGTACAGTCAATCCCCAGTGAGTTTCAATTTTCTGACGAATTGAGGACCTGTTCTGTGTTGCTCCCCCCTAATCAATTGAAGATTTAATGGCAGTGGTGTTTGCGGGTCCCTCCTTGTGAGCAATGTAAATATTCTGAAATTTGAGTTTTCATCACCTAAAGGCATACGCATCATTAGGAAAATTACATGCTGTAAATGAGCTGATGTAGAGCAAAGGCCGTAGACAGTGCGATAATATCCGTCGCTAGTCACGAGATGCCCTTCAAACGTTAGTGAACCTTATTAGCTCACGACTGATTGTGAGTCGACCGCCTCCAGAAAGAGCTCTGTCTTGAAAATTTTCCTCTCCGACTGACGACAGTAGCTGAAAGCTCACACATTAAAGCCAGCACACCATTTTGTGCAGTTTCAGAGTTTTTCACGCGTAATATTAATACGTTCATGTAAATATTCTGAGATAGAACCAAATAGAAACAAAGAAAAATTCTATCTAAAGCTTTTCAGTCTAGAAGGGCATACCACAAGATGTGTTTTCAGAAGTGGAAGGGTATACCAGAATATGTGGAAATGCTACATAGCAAGGGCATGCGAACAATCTTTTTATTTGATCCTGCAATTCAAGTGAGCTACGATTCCTTCGAAAGAGCAATGGAAATGGTCAGTGAGTTCGAGGGAATCATAAATTCCTTCCTGTCTATGAGAATATAGTTTCCTAGCTTTACATGCAATATGTAAAATATCCGATTGGGAGTTACGACCTTGCTTTAATCGCTTACAGTATGAGTCTAGAAAAATGTTGAAAGTCTGGTTGAACTAATTTTAATATCTTCCAGAATGCTCGTTTCATAGAATGGGAGCGTCACGATCAAGTGATGCGCGAAATCCAAGTGAGTGTCCTCTGTGAACGACAAGCTGCAATGTTCTGCTGACCCAAGCCGTATGCGGGATTCATAAAGACGTTCTGTACTGCGTCTCTGTACTCTGTATGAGGCTTGAATTTGCGTTTGCGAGTTCGCTCCTTTGGACCAATGCAAGTGAATCCACCGAGAAAGATAGAGACAAAAAATGGCCCACATTTTGCAGTTCATTTCGAAAACGTGCGAAGGCAATAAGGATAAACTAAATGCTTAGATGAACTCTCCACCTCATGCGTAATCAAATTCAGTGACATAATCTGTTTTTTCTTGAACTCTTTTTTTCATCACCAGATTGGTCCCCCGTCGACCCCGGAACCTCGAGGAGTCTTCCACTGTGGCCCCTTCCACCTGGCACCAACACCTTGACGCGCGTGCAGTAGGAGGCACAGCTCGGACAGTTTGGACAACAGGAGGAAATAAAATTAATTAGACCATGATATTTCTGACATATACATATTACAGGATCAATACCCTCTTGTGAAAAACACAAAAATTATGCTCGGTGTTGTTTGGCCGGACGAACACATAGCTTATCCGGATTTCTTCGACCATACAAACTCTACACAGAAGTGGTGGATTGAAGAGATGATTAGGTTCCACAAGAAGGTGATCAGATTCCTGTGTCCGATATTCTTTCAACAATTTTCCATCTTGGCCACATGCAATGGCTGTATCGGGTAGAAAACTGCAAAAATAAAAATGGAAGTATCCGAACATTTTATAGTCAGTGAATTCCTACCGCCGTTTTCTGTTTCAAGGTTATTATCACTGCTATCATCACAGGGGAAGAGGAAATTACGGGAATTGAGATAAATTTCGAATCTATTGAATGGCTGATCAGTTTGAATCCTAATCGCAAAGAATAATTCAAGACTCGATGAGAAACAACTTTATTTATTTAACTTTGCCCCAACAATTTGGAGAAGAGCTTCAAGTCCCTTGGAGGAGTAATCGACCGTTGTACGCAAGTAGGTGTCATCAAATTCGTCTCAGCCCTTCAAGAAGAGATTGTCGAAATTCTGTATAAGCGACTTGTTCAAATTCGGATCTCAGCACGTCAAACAGCAAGCACATTCGAAACGTTCCAGGGGGAAGCGGCTCGTTGAACTCGGCTAGGTCCCAAAACACTTGCATGAAGTTTCACGACCTGATGACTAGGGGCTCGTCCTTGTTAAAAGGCTGATTGGTGTCGAAAGAGTTTCAGAAATCAATAAAGTAAGTTTTCTTTGCAGTTTGACGTCAACCACCGACATTCAGCTACATCGCTGGTTGAGCCGTTTCGATTGCTGTGAGAGCTTTCCGTATCCTCCCCAAGTCCAGACTCTTCCAGTGACGGCACTGGGCTTCTCACACTTGGCCCATGCGTTAGGACTTCTTGATCCTCTGTACCTTCGAATAGTGCCATACACTGCGATTTTGTTCTCCTGAAAACTTTTGGAAGTCTTTGGAAGTTGCGTGCCAAAACGCATTTGACTCAACGGGTAGCGACAATTTCACCATTCATGGCGATCAGGCCATTTAGGTGTTTACAGCCCAGAAGTCGAAAAACGCAGCAGCATACAACAACTATTATAGTATAAGCGAAAAAGAAAACTCGGAAAAATTGAAATGCTTTCAGGAGCGCTCCCAGTTTCCATAATTTTCGTCCAACCGATTTTACCACTACTACAGACCATTACTTCAGATCATTACTTATTTACAGGCTGCGCCAGAAGAGCGGCAACGTTTTCGAGTTCCCTTAAATGAAGCACGCCTACAATTCCAAGAAACCAAAAATGCAGTAACGTTCACTGTTCAATAATGAATCGTAAACATCTGCCAAATCTCAGAAATTCCTTGGTTGGCACTTATACGGGCCTTGAGAAGCAGTCGAGGAACCATCGACTGTGGCACGCAATGTGGTGTGTGTGACTCATCCTACTCCTTCTAGAGCGATTAGAGCGACAATGAATCCGCAGAGATGTAAAGCATCGTGCAAGCCTTGGCCTCCAGAATCGATCCCACATTATAATCGATCAAAATCAAATCTGTAGTGCTGAGGTGCCACACGTTGAAGTCGACAAAATGGATTTTGCACTGATTCTGCACCACCCTTGCCTTGTGAATGAGAGCGCTTTCTTATGGCAGGTCCGCAACGATTTTCGAAGGGAAGAAAAGCCTAGGCCAGCATTTCGGTAATTGATAAGCCTTCCATCTCTCTGACATTCGACGGACTGAGCGCGCCGAGTACCTGCAAATCCTATGGCGTACCTTGCTTAGGTTGCTCGTGGTGGCTGCCACAACTGTAATTCAGTTCCCTGTCGCTGATCCATCAGGTGGATCTGTCAGTAGTACTCGGATGCACACCACGAACGTTGATAATTTTCGCGTACCAAAACTCTCGATTTTGAAGTTCAAGGATCTAGAAACGTTGAAGTACATATAACTAAGGCTTCGTAGCAATCATATATTTTGGTGGTTAAACAAGATAGGTAAAAACATATCCACAAAAGAACCAAAACTAGGACAGAAAAACAGCACTATCGGATCTTCAAATTAAATGAGCATGTGTTATCGCTATAATTTTGGCGCAGCTTTTACAATGAGAACTCACAGCTTCACACTTGAACTGATGAGCGTAAGCCTGGTCATTTTACCTCGAATAAATTCATATGGAAAAAAAAGGTTGGGGCATGTGGCCTAATAAGAAAGAAAACGTTCATTTGACTTTCGAGATCCACATCCCGCGGCAGTCCTATGGAAACCTGGTTTATATTTCGAAATCGGCACAACATGACGGCTGAACCCTTTCTAGGTGCTAACCCAAAACTGAAGCTCCCTCTTCATAGTGGATCAAATGGAACAGTCCTTCAGGGCGTCCCAATGAAAGTTCTCCATCAGGTTTCCTGCACTTCCAGAGCCACCTAGGAAAACCAAAAACTGCCCATGTTAGCTTTAATCCAACCCTTGCCAGTCATATCCTATATTCGTAACGCGAAAACAGGTGCAGCGCTGGATACCCTCGTCAACTTATGATCTGCATTAAAATCTACAAATGCCTCGGCAACACCACAACTATATATATTTTTTAGAGTAGGAATTCTGTCACATGGAACACCAATACAAATAAAAAATCTTTTTCTCATAGACATCACTGGTAGCTCTTTATAGGTACCGTTCGATGGCATTTGGATAGATATGAATGAACCATCCAGCTTTGGTACCAATGAAGAAGAACCGTGGTATTTCGACAACGAAGATCATCCTAATATAGCGCCACTTAAATGTCCAACGAACAGCACAGAAAGCGAGTGGGACAAACCTCCCTATGAAACGCATGCGGTCTACAATTTCGAAGCGGTAAGCTACAGTAGCACGAAAAACCTCTAGGAAGTAACTACAGTCTTCACCATAACAATTTTCAGGGGCAGACATTAGCTACAAAGACACTCTGCTTGCTAGCTGTGCAAGCAGATAGCAAAGAGAGGTTCTATAATTTGAAAAGCCTCTACGGCTGGAGTCACGCAAGATCGAAACTCTACTGCCAGCAATGGCTGCAACTGGGAGTGAGGAGATCGTCATCTCTCGGTCATGGAGGGCTGGTCAATTGCTGTCGTGTCGTCCTCATTCCCGGCACTGCTTTAAATAGCATCGGCTGCTGGTGCTTAGAGTTTGAGAAGAAAGTCGAGTTGGGACATCAGTCAGCAAAGAATAATTGTTGCTCTCCAGCTCGACTTTTGTATCAGCTGGTCGTTTTACTGGACACTGGCTTGGCGACAACACTGCTTCATGGACTGACCTCCAACATGCAATCATCGGAGCGCAGGAATTCAACATGTTCGGCATTCCGTGAGTAGCGGCATTTAATAATGTTTACCTCGCAGGAAATCACAGTTTTATTTCTCTTTATGACCTTTGATCACCTCTTTGCTTTTTTTCTTCAATTATCCGAACGTAACGAAATTTGGAATGATTCGAACATAAAGTTTCGAAAACAACGTCCACAGAGCTGCTTGCAAAAACGAGAAATTTCGAAAAATTTACAGATTGGCATTTCGACGCAATGTAAAATATTTTCTCAGAGCTACATCTCATGGTTTCATATATTAGCTACTATGGTATGAGAAAAAGGAAGGTTTCCTTGTCGAAAACAAATGAAGCATCGCTAAAAAATGGAAAGCCACAATGAGGAATGATTTGGACGGGCGCCAACTCGTCAGATCCGCCTCTCGTCGGATTCGCCCACTTACAAGCCGTGGAGATTAGCGATTGGCTCCTTTTGTAATTGAGTGTAAACTGTAACGCAAAAATGGAAGCTGCCAGGCCTTTGATCGGGTACTGATGCTCTAATCGTTTGATTATCGTATTTTTTTTATTTGGGAGCGCTGTTGAACATTGGAGCGCATTGAACGCGCATTTAAACCGCAGCGCGGGTACAGACGTCCTCTGGACGATACTACCGTCCTTTAGGCCGATGTCATAGTTTGCGAATCGAGCGATTCGCTAGCGAATCGCTGGATCCGAGCGTTGCACCAGCGAATCGAATGCACCAGCGAGTCGAACTATGTACCAGCGACTCAATAGTGGCGGGACCCAACGTTCAAAGGAAGCCCGCCACTTTCAAACAGTGTCACGTGACAGTGGACACTGTTTGAAAGTGGCGGGCTTCCTTTGAACGTTGGGTCCCGCCACTATTGAGTCGCTGGTACATAGTTCGACTCGCTGGTACATAGTTCGACTCGCTGGTGCAAAGTTCGATTCGCTGGTGCAACGTTCGATTCGCTGGCACATTCGATGCTCGGATCGATTCGCTCGCTAGCGAATCGCTCGATTCGCAAACTATGACATCGGCCTTAAGCCTGTAGCGTATTCAGCAACAAGTATCCGTGACTATCTTTAGGTAGCCTTTCAAGATCTCTATGAGTCGCATCGCGTTCGCCCTAGAGGAGAGGCAAAAGTGTCGGCCCTTACTTCCACTGGCCGCTGTCGCTCCACCACAACCTTGCATTTTCTACAGCGTAGGAACTCCGTAGAGTTGAAGCCCATTTTTTCGTCATGGTTCTCGTAGTGAAGTGCGCAGAGAAGACGACTAGTGGGCACGTTGAAACTAAGTCGATAATATAGGGCACTGCGCGCCCCACCATGAACGTGATTACTTTGGAACCACAATTCACATGTCCGCATAAATCGTTTCTAGTAAGTGTATGCAAAGCTAACCCAGCAGACCTACCGATAATGCGGATTTGTCGCTACGTGATTGTAACCGTAAGGATCTTCCAACGTAACAGTACTGACCTTCGACAAGATAAACTATAATTCACCTCTTTATTTACGGCTCACAATAGGTACGTTGGATCGGACATCTGCGGATTTATAGACCATCCAACAGAAGAGCTCTGCCTAAGATGGCAACAAATGGGCGCATTCCACCCTTTTATGAGGTGGGTGAAATCAATTTTCTTGTCACGTATCTCTCTATTCCATTAGACCCAACATCCATCAATTCATCTGCCTACCGAAGGCTGCACGGTCAAAAAAAAATCCTCTACGCATTCAACAACCATATTTCACTTATAAGAAGAGGGTCTAATAATTTAACCGCATAAGCGACTCCCAGTGTATTTTGGCGTTTATGTAGGCTTATGCGAACAGCCAGGGTTAAGACGGGGCTAAAGTAGGTGTCCTTGTCTCATCATCCAAAAGAAAATTTCTGTTGACAACAATTTCGTAACCCGCCTTTTCGCTTTAAAACCAAGTGCAAAGAATGAATGAAAGCTGCAGGTGAAATCATGGAAAAATGCGGAACAACAACCCCTGAGCTAACGATGTGGCTATATTTAGGGGAAAGGGGTTCTTGGGACGAGTGAACCATCTGTAAGCCATCCATCAAATAGTAAGCTTATGAAATAGAAAAATGGAAAACATTACGAGGCGGGATACGAATCACTGGCATTAACCTGCAGGGTGAAAATCGTGTCGAGTACGTGGTCGCAGAGGTACGACCCCCCCCCCGAAATCGAGATCCTGGCACGACCCCCTCTAACAGAGCAAATTAATTCAATTAAAATAAATCCTGCAAAACAAATCAAAAAAATTCTGCAAAATAATGCTAAGGACGCTTCATCTTGTCATCTATGCACGTCTTCCATCGCTGCATACTTTTGTGTACATACTGAAATATCGACTCGAGGAAAGAGGCATTAACTTTGTGTGACCTCAAGGCGAGGTTCGTTCAGAAACGCACAGAAATCCTGAAGACACGGGGTTGCGATTCAATCTTGATTCTTGCTTGAGTATATCAAAACAGCCGAGTGTATCAAAGGCCGATTCAACGGCAGCTGCGGCGCGATTGTCACTGGGTCAGATTTGCCGAAATTTCAAAAAAAAACGTCCGAATCTACACCCTCGATGAAAAGGTTGCATTCCTCCATTTCACAACCTTTGAAGCAGCTTGAGGTAGAGTTAGATAGAGCTGGATTTCGCGTTTCCAACAAGCATCGAAATTGCTCTGGAAGCCTTCCTTGCAGAAAGATAGGGTCTGTCAAATTTCGTCGAGTAAATGTCGAGGAGGCCCAAATTTTCACGCGAGTTTTTGCCACTTCAAGAGCAATATATCTCTTATATTGTAAGATCCTGAAAAAGGGAAGGTAGTTTTGGAAAGCGGAAGGTTTGCGCTTCCTGATGGTCTGTTTAGTTTTCTTCTACAGCTTTTTGGTTGAAGAGATAATTGCGTCGAGGATCTATCGAGGTCGGATCCGGCCACCTGGAAACCCGCTCCCTCATTCACCATTGCAAGTGTGACTCGTTGGCAACACTTTCGTATTTGATTTTTTTTTTTTTTTTTTTTTTGTTTTTTTGTTTGTTCGTAATGTTCTTCTAGAACTATTACCTCGAACTTGTTCATAACTATCCTATATTTATTTAGTTTAGTTCTAATTCTGTATCTATTTTCCTGTTTGGTTATTTTTTTGTATATTTTTTTTAGCAGGCATCCCTCCTTCCCATCTTCACAGTTTCTATTATAGCGATTGAAAGTTTATATTTAGTGGTTGACCTGTTTTCGTAAGACGTATATACTGTTCTTCTTATTTTTAGACATAGGTTTTGTTGCGTCTATTTTTCTTGTTATATATTCTATAAAATTATTTCGACTTTTCTTATTTTCTTCTTCAGCCGCTTTTTCTTCACCGGTTGTCGTTTTCCGACCAGTTGTCCTAACATACTACGTCTATTCTCCTATCGAGTATTTCAGGAGAAGCCGACGGTATAGCGAAGGTGCCTTTAGCCGCGCTGTCGCACATGTGTCACTCTTTTTGCGGTGCACTCATTCGTTATCTGCTTCAAATACGCCTTCTTCCATCTCATGAAATGGAGGAATGGACGCGACTGAACCTGCGCAAAAAATTTAATATCATGTTTTTTTTTTCGGATGTTTTCATTTTCTGCTGCGCTATACCCTATTACCTATCTGCACCATGATACCACTTCTGTTACTGACCCCCAAGAGTACGACCCCCCATGGACCAGCCCAACAGGTACGACCCCCCTGTCGAGGATTTCCTCGACCGATATTCACCCTGCCTTGACTTTCTTACTCCAACAGCATGTTCAGAGATCAACGAAAGAGTATTGTGCTACACTGAATAGGTCTTTGACAGAAACTGTCTTGAAAAAGCTTGGCTTGTCCTGAAAGAACCCCCTTGCAAGAGTTGGTCGCAGATCCTGTTATCCGGATTTTTAAAGTTCTTAGTAAAAAAAAATTGCAGGAATCACAACATACAACATGCCCCAGCACAAGATCAAGGAAAAAAACAATCCCCCTTGCCCCCTTGGTCTGCCAAGCGTAGTGGCTGCAACTCCAGCCACCCTCTTTCGATACAAATACCTACCTTATTTGTTCAGGTAAGCCAAAGCTTGTTGTCTAACAACTCAAAATTTTCGTCATTGTTGCCATGGACATTGCAACAGTTGTCATAATTATTCATTTCATCATCAAAGAGCCCTCATTCAGCTTACATTTTCTTGCATCCATGAAAGGAACGACTGTTATACGTCCACTGTTCTACGAGTATCCTGATGATGAGCAAACGCACAAACTTGGGCCATCAGTTTCTTATGGGGGAGTTCGATGCTCATCACGCCCCTGTAGTCCAAGAAGTGGGTCTCTAATAAATTATTATGTTTTATTTTTAGGAAATAATTCAGTTTATTTGATATATGTATAGACACACCTACGCGATATAGAAGTGCAAATGCCCTTCAAATGTCGAAGGATGGCACTGAGCCAGGGGAAAGTCGTCGAGGTTCCACTCGCGACCTGAGTTGTCGAAAATTGTCGACGAACCCTCCGTGACGCGAAAAATAAATTATCAGATAAAGAGACCGCAGATAACAGGGCAGTGGGTGGGTGTGGTTTCTTAAAGCCACAAATTTGAATTAGTGTTACGTGGTCATACTTCTTAGAGTGAGGAAAAGGGCTTCCCAAACTCCTTAGCAACTCAAAGTACGCAGCAAAACTTAAAGGAATCTTGCGCGGAAAATTCTTGCACTCTTTCCTAACATGAATATGTCAGTTGTGATCACTGGAAATAGCACACAAAGTTTCACGCATGAAGATTCGGTTTCTGAAGAGAAACAAACGTACAAAAACTACACGTTATGGACCATCGAAGGACCAGGAGGCAGAGCCAGGCGAGGCATGGAAAGAAGACGGCGTTTGGCCGGCTACGTACCAGGCGACGCAATGAGAGAATCGGGTTAAAGCGCGCGATTTCGGAGAGTGGAGACAAATCGATCGATGGAATAGGATGGAGTAGAAGTGTAAGATGTGAATGCAACGAAGCAGAAGGCCAGAAAGAGCTTCTAGTGAATGCACTCCAAGAACCAAGTTTGAGCATCCCCGTCGCCAGCATTCGTGAAAGACGTCCGTGGGCAATTCGAACGCGTAGCAGCCTTTTCGAGTTTTCGAATTTCTAATCAAAACGAAAGCAATACTTCAGTTCTTTTCACTATTATCGTGGATAATGAGTCTCAAGCCAGTGATTTATGGCTGAAATAGAATCATGATTTTTCCGCGCAAGATTCCTTTAAGGCTTGTCTCAGTTGTCCAGCGCTGCCACTCTTACCAATCTTCATACGTGGCGTCTGCGCCCTATCGCGTACAGCGTGCTCTCTTGTATTTCCTTCGTTTCTCGCAGCGCTGCTTTCTTACCCTACATTTGATGACGACGAAGATAATGAAGTCTGACAAACACTGTCCAATGGTTCCACGTTATGATCAAGGTGGTCAGACTTTGCGAATCGCAGCGAACACGGATTGGCGCGGTACAACTCATGCAGCAATGTGGGTAGCGAGGAACCCCCATGCCTACAGTTTGAACTTGCTAGTAGCACGTCCTGTAGTTGGGGGCTGCTCGCTGTGTTGCTCGCCAAACCTTTCGGTGCCACGCGGTATATCTTGCCGGAACGAACAGAACACCTCCAACTTATTCTTTTATGTCAAGTGTAAGTATATGAGCAACAAACAACGACAAATATCGGAGTTGCTATAACTTGACACACAACCTACAACTTGACACAATCTAGGATACTTGCCCAATCTACCCAACTTGTCGAGAACCCTAAGAACTTGCAATCGATGAGACGAGGAAAAAAGGAAAGTTGGGAAAGCTAGCGCCGAGCTAGCTCTGGGGCAGCTCCTCTCTGGAGACGACGGCAGAAAATGCACACTGAGCCTTGATGTTTTGATAAGCGCTTTTATACGCACTTATCGATGTTTTATGGAGATAAGTGCCTCGTCGCGAGCTTTCCCATGGCTTTGGTATGCGCGACTTTCCAAAACATTCGTTCTAGCTACAGTATCACTCATTGCAAAGAAAAAAAGAGTCGTGATCTCCACGACATTCCCCAGGGCCAAATCATTGGTCTTCTTCCATTCGCTTCAGAGTTCGAATGTGCCATCTCCAGACGTTCTCGCATCCTTCCTTTGGCACCTGGAATAGGACATAAGGCACGATGATGCCCCCCATCGTCAGGTATTAGATCCTCGAACGGTGTCCCATCTGACCCGGGAGCAGTACCAGCACCAATTTTTCCCCTTACAAACAGAATGTTTGCAATCCTTCAGACACAAGCGGCATAGATCATGATCTACAATGATACGTTCGCGTATAGATGAATTTGTTACAACCGGGCAAGAATCAGAATAATGAGCATGAGGAGCTCCACAAAATGCACAATCTATGTCTGGATCTATACCCTCCGAACGAGCAGTGATAAACCGGTACGGGAATTCTTCTAGTGCAATTTCCATAGAGTCGATGAGATAACGCTGAGCTTCGCGGTCTCTTCGCACCAAACTTGCGCTTACCACTTGGCTCGGCTCCACCAGTATTCTGAAAAGAAACCGTAATCTCACCATCATCGCTGGTTTCTCTGATTAATCTATCTAAGTAATCATTATCAGAAATTTCCATTTCCTCTAGTGGTTCACTTGAAAAATCTACAACTTGAGTCACCTGTTGCTCATCCAGAGACTTCTTACGCTGTTCCTGAGCTTTACTGGACTCTGGCTGCTCGAGGGACGATAGCCTCAGCTCCAGTGACCTGATGTTACTTGCCTGCTCTTGAAGTAGCTTCTTCAGCGTAGCAATGGTGTCTTCATTTTCACTTGACTGTTCACTTTTGCTACGTTGAAGACTTGACAGGAGTTCTTGGTCCTTTTTCAGATCTTTCTCGACTGTTGTAAGGATTTCCTCCATCCGGTCAATCATCCCCATCAGCAGTCGTAACTCATCTTCTATCATCATGTTTACCGGACCAATTTTGCGAGCTCCGAATTCACCAGCCAGCCATCGTTCGTAGCGGGATAGCAGTTTGCCGTTCAGAATGGGCCCTACGCTCATATATGCGTTCCGTTAGGATGTACCGGGTGCCCAATCGGAGCAAAATTTCTTTCACATTACTGGCGGACTGCTTGAGTTTCATCAGTAGGAGAAGTTTCTCTCCTGCTCCGGCCGTTTTGAATGGTTTGTCCCCTTGGAGGAATTCGAAGTGTACTCTCATAGTCTGCGAAACTTTAACTTGTTGACGAATTTCGTTTAGAACCATTTTGAGTTCCTCTTCAATATGTTCGACCATGGCATTTGGATTGATAAGCAACCTCGTTAAGTAAGCAGGGTCTCCGCAGAGATCTCGTGCTTGCATCCTGAAACAAAGACCATATGACGTCATTTTCTTTTGTGCGCCGCCGCTACACAGTGAATCATTGAATTTTGACAAGGCTACTCTATGTTTATGCTGAGTAAAAAGGGCGTGGAAATGACCAGCGAAAGCGGGTTGCGCCTCAAAGAAACTTGCGACGCCTATCCCTACGCTTGCGCGTACAGATGACCCACCAAAAGGGACGAAAAAAGAGACATATTGCGCGACGGCAAAGGCGAAATAGGGCTCGACCAATCCATGCCACGATTTTTCAACCGCATTTTGTTATCGTAAGGTACGTTATACCAATTATCAGTAGTAGACTCGCCAAAGCTGTTCAGAAAGGTTTTATACCATTGAAAGTAAACTTGAAATATGTGAGTAAAGTCTGGCCAATGAAAGTCGGAGAAGTCCATGGTCTCACTGTTTATCCATTTATGAACCATTTCATGGAGTGTGTGGGAGTACTTGAGAATCCCATTTAGTTCAAAAGAGGAAACTTGACTTCCACATGAAATAGAACACGTTTGATGGATTCTCGCCATGTTAAAGCTAAAGTGGAGGGAAGAAGTTCTCCCTTTTTCGGAACAAGGGATTGTAAACGTTCCACCTGGGCATACAATATTCGCTTGTGTATCTCGCGCACTTGTACAGGTAACTTGAGCAACCGATCCTTTTGCGCAGCTATAACAACCACTTAAAGGTCCTGCTTCTGCCGTGCAGATGAGGTTATCTACTATGATATCTGTTGTAAAATTGTCATGGAAATTAACTATCATTTCGGAAGTTATCATGTTCGGTACAGCTGCTTGTACCATGCCATCTCTAATGCGCTTGAACGTTACCGAAGGAAAAACTACGGGCAATCGATTGCGCAAGCTATTGAACCAGGATGCAATCGCAACATCGTTGCACTTGCAGTTCACTTTGGTTTCGGCTGGAAAACACTTGCAGTCATCCAAAACAGGGCAGGCTAGTGCCATCGCGTCTCCATACGAACTACACCTCAAAGGTGGGTGGATGTCAGGGTCCCAAATGGCCGTATTATTACCATCCGTGATAAATAGCGAGTGCAATAATGGGATTGTTGGCATTGTAACAACGCTGAGGGTTAACGTGAGGGAGTTCCACTTGATGGGTATATTGGGACGCATATATGCTGTGAGTGTGCTGGATGACTTACGCAGCAGATCATTATGTAGAACTTGCACCTTTGCTCCTTCTGTCCATCTGTTACAATGAAAAATTCTGAAAACTTGCGAGGTTCTAGGTTTCATATAGATTCGGTAAAAAAGGCAACCAGAGCTTGGATACCAACAATCGCAACCTAACCAACCGCACGATTCTACACAGTACGTATTGCCCGGGTACTTGTTACCCTTATCCAGTTCTGTGACCCTACTTGTGCTATTAACAGCTGCACATTTGTCCCCCTTGCAGGAGCCTACACCAGCGCATCTCTTGCTATCGATTACGTGGTATTCCATGTCCCTTGTGAAGAAATCTGTATCTTCTTCGCATTCTAGAAGTAGGGATTTCCATGTGACTCTGATTTCGTGAAGCCAGGTACCATTTTTCGTCAAACGGAAGCATGACTCTCGTCTGAACGGGTTGATGTACAAGATTTCCGAGACTTGTATTGAGCATATTTCCTTGTCTTCTGCTCTCTTACATATCGTTGAGGAATGAGAAAACAAGTCTACTTGCTGGCAACCTGATGCTGCACTACACAATAAACTGATCACGGCCACGGCACTGAGTAACTCAGTGAGGTCACGAGGGCGTTGTTGAGTACGTCGGAAAATTCTCCGAAATATGGAGTGGACTATGCGTCGTAAGGCGGTAGAGAGTGCCCATGCGAATAAGCGTATAGGTCTACCAATGACAAGAGGTACATATAAGAAGACATAGCATCCCGTAATGATAAAATATATCACTAGTGCTGTCATAGCAATAGCTCCTGCTGGCCAACATTCGGGATTGAATATTACTGCAGAACAAAAAACGCAATCTATGTGGTCGCAAAAGGGAGCCGGCTCACAGCTTGTTTCGATTATCTGGGTGGATTCCTTCTCAACGAACTTCCAGTGTATCTTATGTTCATGCAATAGGACTTGAGGGGGGAACGTCACGATTTCTTCCCTATTTGGATGATCTAGTGTCGCACAAAATTGTTCGGCACAGATTTCATATGAGGCATTAGTGTCGGAATACAGTTTTACGCCCCCGTCGATGCAGTGAATTGCTCGTGAACGAGGATGGTCTAACCCCAAAGTCTCAGCCTTGGTTGGTGCGATAAGGAAACACAAACCAAGTAGCATGAATATTACCGACAAAATTGAAACTGCAAAAGCACCAAAACCTGATGCTCCAGTGAGACTTGTGGTGAAGTTTTGGGGACGCGGGCGCAAGTTATAACTGTGGGTAGGTGTCACCTCTCGATCTTTTTCTGGTGGACCATCCCGTATATCTGTGCCTTCTCCCTGACTCGGCTCCGGGCTCACTTGACAAGAATCCTCTACAGTGCCCTCTAATTCTAGAGGAATCAATAGATTCAGTGGTCTTCTTATTCGTCGATTAGAAGGCAATTTCACTACTGCTTCTCTGATGACACCTTGCTGGTTTGTGGGTAAATCTTCAATTCTTCCCATCCGCCAGTTATGTCGAGGTTGAATCTCATCATGAATCAGCACTAGATTCCCAATTTTTGGTACTAGAGTTCCGGACCTCTTCTTTCCTACACTAGCTTGATGTTTTTCCCGAAGACTTGTAAGGTACTGGGAATGCCACACTTGCCAAAATTTCTCAGTCAACTTACACGAGCTCTGTAAAGCTTTAATAGCCTGCGTTTTCGTGTGGAGTGATGGAATATCGAGGGAAGGTATATAAGAAGAGTCGTCCACTTCGTCGTCGAGGGATTCTATAGGAAAATGAACTTGTAAATCCTTCTGAAGGAAATCGATTGGCCTTATAATACTTCCCTGATCGAAGCTTGAGTCGGAATAAAGTAAAGGCCGCGTATTGAGCAATGCTTCAATCTCAATGATCACCGTCGACAGTTCTTCGAAGGAGAGTACGGTCTTTCCTAGCGTTTTATGAGGGAGTACTTGACTGACTTGATCAACCTTTCATAAAAACCTCCTTGCCAGGGAGCATACGGGGTTATATGTCGCCAATCAATCTCCTTATTGCTTATCTCCCGTGCTACGATGGGATCATTTTGTGCTGCCGTTACACATTCCTTGAGTATAGTTTCTCCTAACAAAAACGTTGGTGAATTATCACTTGTTATGGTGGAAGGAATACCCCTCCGAGCGAAAAATCGACGAAGCATCTGGAGGAAAGCATTTGTCGACAGATCGGAAACAATGTCCAAATGAAGAAGACGTGTGACCATACAGGTAACGATAACCCCATAACATTTTCCCTTCTCCTTTTGATGGGACTTCGATAGAAAGCGGACCGAAATAGTCTAACCCTACATGCTCGAAGGGACGTGACTGCACCACCCTTTCTTTTGGCAGGTTTGGTTGAGCGGGGTACCGGTATGGCAAATTATTTAATTTTTGGCAGACAATACATTTCCTTACTTGCTTCGTCACTTGCGCTCTCAGTTGTGGGATCCAGAATTTCTGCCTTATGATGGACATGGTATGATTCACTCCTGGGTGACCGTGTCGATGGACATCCTCTATGATGAGTTGAGCCAAAGGGGTCTTTTGTAAGATCAAAATGGGATATTTAGCGTCGTCACTTATTTCGCTCTTTCCCAATCGACCAAAGCACCGTAGGATACCCTTGCTATCTTCCTGCACATTTAAGTTGCAGAGTTTTTGTAGGACTGCTGGCTTAATCCAACGTTGTTGATGCTGGCGTATTAAAACGGATTCCGCGTACTTGATTTCCTTCCCCGTTAGTGAAGTTGAGGAAAGATCCGCATTTTCTTTGAAAGGAATTGAAATCTTTAGTTCACTTGACCTATTAGTAAGAATCCGTAGCGCAACTACCCGCACAAAACGTATGACGTACGCCAGAATTCTTTTCGCTTTGGTAAGGGTATCAGCCCTCTCCCTTGATATGAGGTCTACGTGTTTTTCTGGAATTGGATGTATCGTACAGGCGGCGTTAATCCCAAAGGGTTCTTCGCTTTCTTCGTTTCCTTGCTGTTCAGAGAAACTAAGAAAGGAATTATTCTTTAGCTTCAACAGCTCTTGGAAAGGTGTGCGCAAAAAGGTTGGGCCGTGCCACCACATGTGGTTTATGAGGTCCTCTTTGTGCAGGCCCCTAGTAGCGCAGTCCGCACAATTTTGACTTGAGGGAACAAACATAAAGTGAATTTCAAAGCCTTTCGACTTCAGATATTCGAGGATCTTCTTGATTTCCCTAAGTCGGTTTCTTATCATCACCCCTTTTTCTTTTTCCTCTGTATGTTTCAGCCAGTTGAGTGCTATTTCGGAGTCGCTGAAAATGTATATCACTTGAATCTTGATCATAGTATGAACTTGGGTGACCAGGGCATTGACTAATCGCATTGCCAAAGTCACTGCATTCAGTTCCATCTTTGGCATCGTCATGGAAGACCGTATGGAGGGAAGCTTTTCTCGAGCCATCAAGAGACTTGCAGAGGAATCTGCGCACGCATATGCACATGTAGCCATACCCTCCATGCTTGCATCCGCAAAAGCCACTAAAACTTGCTCTTTTGATCTTTTTGAAATGACTCGGGGTAGCTCTTTGCAGAACCCTGTCATGGTGGCCACAATGTCTGTCCATTCTTTTACTTTTGCCCCCGGTAAGAGCTCGTCCCAGGCATAATCATCTTTCCAAAGTGACTGGATGAAAACCTTGGCTTTGTGTGTTAACGGTGTCATCCAACCTAACGGATCGTAGATTGATGCCACGGAACTTGCCACGGTTCCTCTTAGTCACAGGGGCTTTCACTTCAATAGTGCATGCTACTTGAAACTTGTCACTGGAGGAATCCCACTTGATCCCGAGGACCTTTGGACTCTTGTCAGTGGACTTGTCGGAAGTAGCCATGCAGTTCAAAAGAGTGGAGTCGTTAGAAACAAACTCGCGTAAATTCATGGACAACTCGCGAAACATTTGCTTTACTTGCCGATACTTGTGGGTTGCCTCCGCTACAGTGTCCGCAGTCAGTAGCAGGTTATCTATGTATAAATTATTTTTGATTTCTCCCACAAGGTCTGGGTCATTTTTATACGAATTCAGATGGAAATGCGTTGTGGCGGCCAAGAGAAAGGGTGAGGTGTTGAGGCCAAAGGTAACCCTTGTGAAGCGAAGGGTTCTTATGTTCTCTGGACTTGGTGGTTTATCGTGATTATATAACCAAAGACACCTCGTTGCATCACGGTCGACTTCCTGCAATCGTACTTGCAAAAACGCCTTCTCGACGTCTGATATGATGCCTATAATCCCGAATCGGAAGCGTAACAAAATCCCAAATAGCGGCGGAAGAATTACGGGGCCCCTATGAAGGACTTCGTTAAGCGAGGGGCAGCCCTTATAGTGGGCCGAGGCATCGAAAACAATCCTCAATTTCGTCGTTAACTTGTGAGGTGTGAGTACCGCCTGGTGTGGGATATAGTGGATCACTGTACCGTTTTCTTCCTTCAGGTTGGGGACATCTTCAACAATTTTCAGCCGTAGTTGTTCTTCAAACACGTTATGGTACATTCGTAGTAGCTCTGGGTTTCGCTGTAACGAGTTCCAGGTGCTAACTAGTCGTCGCAGGGCAATAGCTCTGTTGTCAGGTAGTGTTGTGCAGTTATCCTTCCAGGGAAGACGCACATAATAACCATCGTCTCGACGCTCTATAGTTTCGTTAAACTTGTCCCAAACTTGCTTATCAATCAGGGCCCTTTCCACTTGTTGTGGTCCGCCAAATTCCTGAGTTCCTTCATTTTCAAGGGTCCAGTAGTGCTCCCACAGATCCTCTTCTGTCTCGTAGTCTGAATCTTTCCAGAGGGTATTAACTTGAACCTCTAACGACCAGTAGTTATCCCATTTTTGAACCTCTCGACATGATTGCACCTCTAAAACTTGCTGCGGTCGGCGGTATCTCCCTGTTATGAGGTTGCCCACTTTGGTAGGTAAAAGGTGCAGTCCCGAGGGAAGGGGTACTGGAGGCTCGTCTGCTTTCCAGAACTGCCACGCCTGATCGCACCCAAGGAGTATTAATGGCTGTATGAGCTTTCCTTTCTCACTTGAGTGACTGAAAGGCCTAGAGATTCGATTACTTGTAAATCCTCTTCGAACAACGGAGGAGGTCGCATTGGTTTCGTTAAGACTTCATGTGTGAGTAATTCCAGGTCATGACCATTTCCTTCAGTGTCTTGGACCGATACTCGCACAACGCGACACTTCTTCTTTTGAATTTCCTCTGAGCCAAATGTATGTAAAAGAAGGGATCTCTCGGAAACTATGGGTACTTGTAGGTCCTCGGCCAATGACTTGTCGATGAAAGAGATTTCCGCACCACTGTCTAAAAGGACAGGAATGTTGCGCATTCCTCCCGTTTTGTTGTCAACAACCTTAATTTCACCTATGGGAAGAAATGTGGTTGAATACTCCCGGAGTTCTTGTGCCGATTGGACTTCCAGAATAGTCGTTTCGGACCCATCTTTATGCCCTTCCTCAGTCACCATATTAATCTTCTGGGTCGTCTTCATGGGCCTTTTTTCTTTCTGATTCACCTTCTTAGTATCTCCCTCTTGCCTTTTCTGTGGCCCCCTCTCT
Source organism: Ostertagia ostertagi (assembly GCA_036418205.1). Lineage (NCBI taxonomy): Eukaryota > Metazoa > Nematoda > Chromadorea > Rhabditida > Trichostrongylidae > Ostertagia > Ostertagia ostertagi. Next base: position 64,310 of record MU868748.1, on the reverse strand, counting down.
GTGCTACTCACGATGGGTAAGGTTTTGAAGCAGCATGCTGTGTGATGAGGTCCCCCACATCGGAAGCAAGGTTTGCGCCTGCACTCTGTTGTCTTATGGTATGAGGAGGCGCAGAGTTGGCAGAGACGCTGGTCTCGTAAATACTTCGCTCTTTCTCTCGGGGTGCTGTACGTGGTGCAAAAACTTGGCTTGTGATCGCCTTTGCAGAACAGACAAAGACCGTCTGCTGAATCGATACGCTTCCTTTTGTCCTTTGCCGACATTTGCGGCGTGGACGGGGATCGATCGATATAAAGGCTCATCATTTCCTCTCCAGACAGGATGTCCTCAATGAGGCTGAAGAGTGTTTCCATGGTGAACGGTGTTTCTGTTGCGAGACTACGTCTTTTCGTTAAGACTTTTCTCTGAACATGTTCAGGGAATTTGCCCAAAATTTTCTTGACCATCCACTGGCTGTCTACATGTTCGCCTTTATTTTTCAGCTGCAGCACAATTACTTGAACTTGTTCGAACAATGTGCGCTGATCTTTAAGGGATTCGCTACGTAACCTATAGTGGTCAAGTCTGCCGATAAGTTTCTGTATCAGCTCTTCAGGGTTACCGTACCTAGCCTGGAGGAAATTCACCGCTTGGGAGTAATTTTCGGGTGTAACTTGGAACTTCCTAATAGATTCCTTTGCTTCCCCATCGAGCGCACTCAGTAGGTAATTAAACTTGAACAGAACAGGTAAGTCTCTCGAGTGGACATTGGCATTGAACAACTCCCAAAAGTTGTCAAAGTCCCAAATGTTGCCCGTAAACTTAGGAATAGGGAGCGCTGGAAGTTCGACTTGATGAGCTACTTGATTAGGAGGAGTGGTGGCCGTTCCTACCCTTTGGGGACGATGGTTGTAGCCGGAGCGTTTCAAAAGATTTCATCGAATATATTCTACCTTCTAGGATCGTGACATAGTCTAAAGCAGAGGTTAAGGTCTCTTCTGCGTGGTCTATGTACTTGTCTGAATCATCGGGCTCGGGGTTTTCCTCCCTGTCCAACAATAGCGAAAGGTCATTTAGTGCATTTTCCACCTTTTTGGTGACTAATTCAACTGCTCCTACCGCTTCTTCTAAACGGCGGAGGTTATCCAGGTTCAGCCTTCTAGAATTCTCTTCAGGGATCACTTGAATAGATTCAAGTTTTTCTCCTTTGAAGCGCGTCACAACTTGTTCCAATCGATTACAATAACGCGTTAATAGGCGCTTAGCGGTTGTTAGCTGCGTAACCATTTTGGTCTTCCCGCGGCTCTACAATAGTCTTTGAGGTCACCTAATAACCACACGGTCCCACGAAGACGGGGTTCAACTGGGTTGAAATCGAAAAAAAAGCGCAAAATGCGATAACTAGACTTCACCCTCCCTGGATGATAGTATTAGGAAAAAGAAACCGAACTTGATCCTCTCTGGATTACAAGTTTTAGTGGTCCCTATTGAAGGAAAAAATGCACTTGATAATAATTCACTGAACTTAATCCTCTCTGGATTACGAAGTTCAATGATTCCTGAGGAATAAAAATGAAAAAAAAAAAATTCAAAAACCCACTTGAGATTTAGAATTCGGACCTGAGTTCGCTTCGAAATCGGTAGTCTCGATGCACCATGTAGTTGGGGGCTGCTCGCTGTGTTGCTCGCCAAACCTTTCGGTGCCACGCGGTATATCTTGCCGGAACGAACAGAACACCTCCAACTTATTCTTTTATGTCAAGTGTAAGTATATGAGCAACAAACAACGACAAATATCGGAGTTGCTATAACTTGACACACAACCTACAACTTGACACAATCTAGGATACTTGCCCAATCTACCCAACTTGTCGAGAACCCTAAGAACTTGCAATCGATGAGACGAGGAAAAAAGGAAAGTTGGGAAAGCTAGCGCCGAGCTAGCTCTGGGGCAGCTCCTCTCTGGAGACGACGGCAGAAAATG
>MU868748.1:15852-30724 GCA_036418205.1 Ostertagia ostertagi | reverse complement strand
GGGATAATCCCAAGGCTTTTCGTGGAGGATCATTGGGGACGAATGGCCTTGGATGCTAAGCCGAGCCGAAGAGCGGCCAACAAGTTGAGTGACTGTGCTGAGTCCCTGAGAGATTTTAGCGTTGGCGGACGTTACTGATTCTTGTGGCAGATTCGGACGAGAGCGTGCTGAAGAGGTGCTTAAGAATTGACAGCTGAAGTGTCTCCAGGGGCCCATAGCCCTCTTCGACCACCAACAAATCTCTCCATTGCGGATTGGTCATTCACAGCTCTCGCGCAGCTAGTACACCCTGTTGTTCCACGTGTCCTTCAGTTTCACATCTTATGTGAGAACCAGCGAAGAAGTTCATTCTTTTAGTGACCTTGTATTCATTCTTGTGACCCAAAATCAGACCGTCCCACTTCTCCTGCTCATGCCAACCGATTTCGGGCTAGCGAACTATTGGTTTTTCTTATTCAAGTCATTGTTAAAGTTATATATGGAAACTTTTCTCTAGGAATCTTCCTGCGTGTTCTTTGATTCGAACTGACAGTACTAGTAATATTAATGCTCTGACGATCTCCCCCTTATGCTTGAATTGAACCGCGCGAACTCCAAGACTCCAATTCAAGCTAGCCAGTGCCACCCTTCAGTCTACCATACTCCATTTATTCAGGAGTGCCCAATTTTGTTGCCGATTTCCGGAATTTTGGATTCTGCTTCCTGTTATTTAATTAGCTGATTAGGCAACGTTCGTGGTTTAAACCACATGCGATCAGGCGCATGTACGAGTTGTAAGTCTGTCCTCCTTTGCCACTTAGCCATGCCTCGGCACCTTCAAACTTTGTGAGTGGACGATTAAGCTTGCATGCGTTCTGATTTGCTTTGCTCCGCCCACTGATTGCTTTATCGCCTTATCGCCTGCTTGCCGCCGACTCGCCTTTCGTCAGTTCTCCTGATCGATACGTATTCTCGTCTTTCTAACCTGATCGGCTGAACTCTGAACTCTACCTCAAGTATGTTGTCGACTGAGGAATGTAGTAATGTTGCTGCTAGTGTCCTCAATAAACATGGGTCGAACCTTAGAGTAGGAGCATAAAGCAAAAAGCATTCAGCGTTGACCAATCCCTTTTTGGGTACGCTTTGCATACTTCTATTCGGATTCATAGCGGCACTTTGAGTGCGATTTGACCCATGCAATGATTTAAGGGGTCTTGTCGATGCCGCTATATTTATCCTGCCAGAAAAGACTGGAACCAATTAATCGACCTCGAACAGGTGGAAGCAGGGTCAACCGTCCGTTCGCACTATTCGAACAACGGGGTCGCATTTGTGATTTCGGACAGGGGGTCGCATTTTGGAATTCCTAATTCTTCACTACTTCTCACAGATTCTTGTGAGAAGCTAATACAATTTCAGTATTATCCTGCCCTATAGAAAGAGCCATAAGTCTATGTGGAAAGAGCCATAAGCCGATGGCGAAGGTGGTGGTCGGAGAAGGGGAAAGGGGATCGTAATGGGACGCCTTCTCCAGACTGGATGGCTGGTGGTGAGGCATGGCACTGAGACCTCTCTAAAAGGGAGTCGCAATTTTTTTTTTGAAAAAGTGCGAACGTGACAGTTGACCCAGGGTGGAAGCGAGGTTGACCCGAAGCGTCGCACGATCCAGGATTTCATCCCCGGACTCGCATGCGTGGCCAAGCAGCGCTACTTGTACTATACTACTTCCTGCTACTCTGAGACTCTCCAATGATCAGATAAAGGTCAAACAAAGTACGATACGATTGAGTTACAATGTTACAATGTCGCGATCAATTCATGAACAGCGAGCTCTCTTTGACGCACCATTCCGCCTAAAGTACTGGCAATCATGAAACAGCCGCTCACACCCGAGCGTTTTTTGTGTACATAGCCTATCCAACTGGACGTGGTCACATGACCACCTCATGAAAACTTCTTTTTCACGATTTCGAAAACGTTCGCAATGTTGTATCGAGTGCATGTGGGCTCGACTGCGCGACCAAAAAATTTCGCCCTGTGCGTTGACCGAAACGCGTGCACGAGGGGCCTGTGCAGCGGTACCCTTCCGAGGATGGGCCCCAGAACTCCGCAGCTTTTTTCCTGGTGATGATGCATCATCATGGTCAAGAATAGGGGGGGGGGGGGGGGGGGGGGGGGGGGTGGGGGGGGGGGGGGGTTTCTGTCGGGAAGTGCAAGGTTCTCGGGATTCATCCCGGCCAGGTAAGGCTGTACCTCCCCTGGAGCTCGTCGGGCCATAACAGTCAGCAAGCATCTGGCGCTTATTATGGAGTGGTGACTGGAACGAGTGAATGGCGTACGTGGTTCTGGAGCCAAGAGCCTCCTTCTAAAATTCCTGCAGTGGTGCTAGAACGAAGCCCTGTGCAAGAACCGCAAAAGAGATCTGGATGGATGGTTACCTACCACGAAAATGGGTAGACCGTTCCACAGGGTGAATAATCAAATACACATGTGGGAGGGAAATCCTGGGATTTGGAGGCCTGGCATAGCAAGCTTCCGAGACGCTACTTTTATTTTACAGATAGCTAGTTTTAACAGATAGCGCTATTTCACATTGAGTTCAGGCCGCACAATGCGTGCTGTTGCTCGAATCTAGGGGCCATATGCAATCCCTTCCTCAGTGTGGCGGGCCTCTTACCGCTGATTCAGCCCTCAGTTGGGGGAGATACGGTTGCGTCAGGTGACCATACCTATGTATTTCAATCTTCAAAGGGTTAAGGGTAAGTTAACCCTTTAGAGCGCCTTAACTGGGGAGGGTAGCCCAAATATCGAACTTTAATGGGGGGTATCAGGAGGATTGGCTACGCCCTTGGAGGAGCACCCAAAAAACCTCGACCATGTCACGTGGCGTCCAATACTGGAAAAGGTGTTGCATTTGAAGTGACATTACTGGTTCGCCAATATTGTTTCATAGGCAAACACTGCGGAGGGCAGCAGCACTCTAGTCACGCATCGCTTATTCTCGGCTTCTTGAAAGGCGGAGAGCAGCCGCGGCTAATATGACGTTCGTCATCGTTGTCATTCCTTGTCTATTCCTCACCCCTCTGCCATTTTGAAGGAAGCCGTCTAGCCTGATTGAGGTCCATAGGGCCAAAGCGTGTCGCCGCTGCGATATGTAAATTGTGTTATTGAATGGTGTTTGTTGGGAGATGCGCGTACTTCGTATTGCGCTGTATTCACGTCATCGAAGATGCGAAAACTATTGAGGCCAGAATTCTGCTGTGACCTGGAGTTGTCCAACCCCGTAAGCTTGCAAAGGAGCTGGAAAATTCAAGTACTATTTTTTTTAGTGCAAAGGAGACCAAACAAACCAACTTTTGTCCTTAATAGTAGCATCAAGTTAGGAGATCGAGCATGCCAGCGGGTTGATCTGTTGATTTCAGTAACACTCTCGAAAAAGCCTCATTAGGCTAATGTTGGACGGTGTTGAGTCAATATTCAGAACTATAGGTAGCTGAGTAGGAATTCTCGCTGAAGGAGAAAGGGGAATAAATGAACCGATCCATCAAATCGTGAGATTTGAGTGAAGGACGGGTTTGTTTCGGAACCGGTGGCAATAAATTTGCCTCTCAGCTGCTTGAGCAACTTTTTTTTTACTATACTTAAAAACGACAGTGAGCTACCTCAACATTAAGTAAACGCTTGAATCACATAGCATTTACAATGCTTATGAAAAAACACTACTCAAGGCAACACCCCTGGATCAAATTTGCGGGGCCACAATCGGGAGTTGTGAGTGCTGACTTGGCTAAAAATGAAAAAAGAAGGCAAAGAAAACCGCCGATGAGCTTAAACAAAGATAACCTCGCTTCCATTGCCAGGAGGAAGGGACGTGTGGAACGAGTTTTTGGAACTTACGTACGAAGTCCACGGCCTCATTAACCGCGTATATCTGACTTAGCTACTGACGCCTAATCACGGATGCATATATGAGATAGTGCACGGATATCCGTCAGAGGTTAGATAGCCGCATAAGTTCAGCTTTGTAAGGCGCCTAGGCGCATTGCTAGCGCAAGTTCGAGCCCGGCTTGCAACGGCACATCTGTGAGAATTCTGGGCTACTCTATCCCATCCACTGAATACGTTCTTCGACATGAGTTGGGATTGCTGCTTCAAGCAGGGTCCATCTGAAAAAGGGGATAATTTCAGTGTAGTGTGCCCAGCGTACTTGAGACAAGTGATATTGTTTCATCATAAATGTTCAGGATAAGTTAAACCTAGCTAGCTCCTTTTTTTGCCCAAGTAAACTTTGTACTTCACCCACCTTACATCAATCTCCGGTAAGTTTGTTTAGAGTGGCTCGTGCGAACTGTTGCTCCGAAAGATCCCCTCCCCACTATTCAGATATACCCTTCGAGCATATAAACATTTAAGAACTCCTCAAGCAAGCAGGTGACGAAAAAATGGATGAATATGAGTAAGTGAGAAAGGCTACAAATACGGTAACAGCCTGTGTTTCGCATTTTCACTTTCAGACTTCCATTCACCCGACGAGAAGACCGCAAACGCTTCTATGCGGTCTCGTTCAACTACAAACCGTTGCTTCTGTTGGTCCCATCCCATTCTTCATTTCTGTAGCATTTTGCGCAAGGTGGTCGAAGTAACCTCCCTTGTCGTCTCTGTGTTCGCTAATGAGTTGACGTCTGGTAGAACAAATAAGGAGGAACTGCAAAAGCACTAAAACTAGGGGCTCTTGTAAGGAAGAAAAGACCCTGGGCACTAAGAGGAGAGAACTGGCGAGAAAACAAACCAGACGGGAAGACGCAGACAGCCCTCCTTATAGTTCGTTGCACTTCTACAACAAAAGCCACACTCATCAGCAGTCATCTCGAGCGAACTTCTTGCGCACTTCCGTGCCGCTGGAACTGCTCATCTGCGACCTTCCTATACTGCCCTATCCTGCCCTATCCTGCCCAAAGGGTGGATCAGACGAGCCAAGCTCATCTCTGTACAGTCTTTAAAAGAAATCGAGGATTCTTTTAAAGGCTATACAGAGTACAAAGTCTCGCTAACATAATCCACACAAGGGAAGAGCCCTAGTCAACGTGTAATGAGAATACATAGGTTTTATGTGTTTTAAAATGCTGATAATGAATTTACATTCTTAATCGGCGAACTCGTTTGCTTGGCTCACAAGCGAGAGGTCGTGGGATTGATTTTTTGAAGAGCTTGCTATTCAAATAAGAGTTCCTCGTAAGCTTCGTATACTGGCAGCTACAAGCAAGGTAGATCATTCCGGATGAAGGCATTTCAAACCAAGCTGTTGGAAAAGAGCAAACTTGTCAAGGAATCGATCCCACAATCTCTTGCCTGTAGCGGACCACTGCAGTTGCCCTGCTGCGCTTCATAACTATTTATATCCCAAAAATTGAGAGCTTCACAAATTCGAATAGAGATTCGGAATCGTATTCCAAGAGCACATCCAGCGTCTATATACCTCACTTCTAACTATCTACCGGGGTGGCAGCAGAGGAGACAATTGCTCATAACTCATATCAGCAAGCAGCAAGCTCCAAGTCGCACTGGCCACGGTGATCCATGGTAGTCTTCCGGCAAAATATTCCTGAAATGTCCCTCCATAAGCAGAATCAGGCCCACCTTCACTGCCTTCACCGTCTCCAGAATATGACGTCATCTGTCATCACCGTCGAGCTCAAGGAGGCCTACCGTAATCGCTCCATTCTGAAGCTGCTACATGATTTCTTCAATCGGATAACTGTGAATATCTTCCTAAGACAGTAGCTCTGACTACGCAAGACCTCTGGAGACGAGCTTTTCAAAAACGTCGTAATGGTCCATGATCCGGTGAGGAAAACGTTGGGCTCGAGAGTGCACCACGTCTTGATGGCAAACTCTTCCGATGTCGTCTATATGGAAAACTATTATGACGTCTGCTGATAGACTAGAATGTGTTCTTCAACCTTCAGTTGAGACCACACGGCTTGTATTCAGCAGAGGGTGATTGGCGCTGTTCTGAACATGAGGTCAAGTTTTTTTTGGCCACCCCTGTATTTCAGCGTAAATCTCACATCAAATGGCCACTTTGGCCTGCTTATTCCAGTTTCTTATACCATAGTCGTTTACCATAGTCGAGTATTCCGTTCAGGAAGAATGGGAAAATATCATTATAAAAATGTTTTCCCAAGAAAAATCCCTTCATGATGTTCAAGCACTTGTTTCTACATTCATTATGGTTGTTTATACTACTGTTTTACTGTTTTATGAACATTTATTGAAAATTTGTCATCCAGGCAATCCTGGTTGAAAAAACCTGAAGAAAAGTACAGACTAATTTCCAAGGCATTTGCACACAATGCATTCAATTCGTCGGATATTCGTGTAATTTCTCAAAACTGCCAAGTCTAACACATTCACAATTGAATTTCTCTTCGTTCCGTTGGACTTGGGATATCTTCTCGCTGCCATCGGCAAAAAAAGAAGAAAACGAGATTCGTCTCCCTCCGGAATTGCGACAGCGAGGCTGACACTCGCTCTTGGAGCTACCGTAGGCCGTCGCTGCTGAGGCGATCCTTTTGTTTATGTCGCTAATTGACGAGACGCACAGCCGCTTATGTGTCCGGCAAGCCGTCCGTCCGACTCATTTGCCTTCACAATTCGACGTTCTCCTCTAGTGATTCGGATTAATCGCGTTTGGTCAGCCTTTCTGTTCTGTTCTGGCCTCGAGCGGTTTTTCCCATTTCCCACAGTGGTGGGGCGCCTCGTCGGCGCCTAACTGACCGTGAACAGCTCTTTGTTCAACGAGGAACATTAGTGTCACCTGGCTCCCTGGGTGGAAAATCCCCGTCTCCCCTGGCTTCCCTTCGTCCTCAACACAATGGGACGTTTTCGGAGAGGCCCATATCGCTTTCGCAAATCCTCTAATGGTGACTGGAAGCGCGTGGGAAGAACCCTCCGCGTGGCTCGTTGAGCCGCAGCAACAGCCACGAATTCCTCGGCTGTCGCCATCCGATGGCTAACAAGGCCTTGTCGGCCTAGAATTTACCCCTCAACCAAACCCATCCACCAATCGCTCAATCCACCGTTTCTTGGCATTTCTTGGCTCTCTGAGCTGTTACGACTGCCCCGAGGTGTATACAGCTATATAGCCGAATAAACAAGTGTTCGGCTGGTGTCTGTGGCTAACCCAATTTGCGGAAGCATCCCATGGCCACGCCCATTTCCATCCTGCTGGCCACGCCTCTCGCATTCTCTTCCGCTTCTTCTATCTTCATGCAAGACATTTTGCACGCGTAGAATGTCAAAATACTCGTCATCCTTACTTGCGGTCATACCAGTATGCTGCTAAGAAGTGTAACGTAATGGTGGGATGCTTTTTCTCGTGGTAGCCGGGATTCTCGTCCATTCAATGACGGCTCCATTGACGTTGACGATCTCAATGAGGCGTTTTTTCACGGTGCCTTCGGAGGCTGATGTGGAAACAGCTGTCCATATGTGTTCGACAATCAAATTTTGGCCTCAGTCTGTCTCACACATGTCCTTTGGGTTGTCATCTGCTGTGTGACATCATTCTGTTGGAAACTGAACGTGTAGGAGCGGCCTTTGATGGGCTTGAAATTCCGACGTCAAAAGCTCCCTTTGAGGGCTCCAATTGGCCGCAATTACACTAAAATCAAATATCCTGTGGCCAAATCGACGGCGATCTCTCGGACGGCAATTTGTGACGACGACGTACATTTGGGTCAGGGTGTATTGACCATTGTAGCCAAGCCTTGGCTAAAAGGGTATTGAGCTTTCTTCGCGTTTTGGACTTATGTCCCCGCTTTTCAGTTGTTCTGCTTACCTCTGACGATACTCCTCCATGTCGAAATGTTTCAATGTTTTCCTTCTCATCAAATCATTAAGTCATCCGTTCATTCATTCTTCTGATCGCACAGTTCTTCGAATAGCTTATTCACTTAAGTGTACAAAGCGGTGAGTGCTACTTCATTCTCTTGAGAGTTTTCTTAATGAAATTATAGAGAACGGAGAATTAGCTAAAGCTACCGTACCTTCTTTTAACGCAGGGTCAACCGTGCCTTGTGCTGTTCTCAGTGCGGGTCGTATCTGAGTTTATTCTGGATGGGGTTTTTGGTTAATATTTGGGTGAGGTGAAAATCAAAAGGTGGAAAGGGGAGTAGTCGATTCTGAAGTTGGAGGGCTCGTGGTGGGGGAGAGGGGGTTGGGTGTGAAGGGCTTTTGTCGGCTTTGTCGAAAACTTCAACCGCCTATGCATGTACATATTTGTCCCCTCTCAGCCCCGCTGGGCAGCAGTTCTGGGGGGAAAATGGTCGGGGCAGGGCAAGAAGGGTCGAAGGTAAAAACTTGATTCGTTCCCTTCTTCCCTATTTCACCCCTCCCCATGCTCTTTATAAACAAACTCCGCTCGGATTTGATATTTTCTGGAGGATTCTCGCATTAAAGACAAAGTCCGCGAATTTTTCTACAAGCATTCCCTCGTGAATGAATCTGCTGTATCAGCAGGTGCATGAGCATCAATTACGCGACACAGAATCTGTGGCAAGAGCTTGAGCTCCCCCTTTTCACAAGGTTTTTCGTTTCGCGCAGCGCTCAGTTGTTTTTGCTACTTATCCTTTTGTAGGCCATTGCCCACCGCGTGAAGATTCTTCAATTTTTGGCCTTATTTTCAATGTTTTCTTTCTTTTCACTTTTTCTATGCTAGCCGGCCACAAAACACCTCTAGCCTTCGTCATCGAGAGCAGTGACCGATGAGATCAACGAGTCAACGATGTGCCTTCACTTCATCTAACAAGACCGAGAGGAGAGCACTGCGGCTAGGAATCATTTTTTGAAAGACAATTTCAATTTTACGAAATTTACACAACGACAAGTGATCTGCAGCGGAAAGTAGCAATTCGGTAGCGGCAAGGCGCGAAGCGATGAACGAAGAGGTTAAAGCCCTGCTACGGGAGCACTTGTCCCCGAAGCTCACGTCTGAGGCTCTTAGTTGGTCACAGAGTTTCGCTATAGTGAGCAAATTTGCCCTTTCACCGGCCATACCAGTTTAGTCTGTCACTATCTTCGAGGAAAATGGCAGCCATTAGGAACGAATGATTGGGTAGGAACTCTAAAATGACGAATATGCTAGCGCTTCGGGCGGCAGGGGCGGCCTTACCATTCGGACGCGGGTGCGGCGTTACAACGGCATGTCTTGAGTGTAAAAGTTATTGTTCTCAATCGATCTTCTCTATCGTCCCTTGATATCGAACAGCATGGCATCGACGAGCTTTAACTCGTCCAGACAGTCTCCATCTCGGCTGTTATATGGGCTCCTTCCGTCAGTGAGGCGTGGAGACTCTTTTCAACTGCCGATCGCTTCAATTAGAGAACCGGTAGCAGTGTAGCGGTACTTATTCATGATTGGCCAGCATGGAAAATCTCCAGTTCATTGCCATGTCTCGACTTGCAGTGAACTATTGCGAGGGGTAGGGGATACCTAACATCCGAAAATTCATTTCGGTTGTTAGCTTATACATATTTCTGCCCATGAAGAGGCGTTCTCCCTAGCGCATATCGCTACTGGATGCGAAATCTGAATATTTTGTATTTGAATGCTTGACCCACAAAATGTCAATGCTGTCGAACAATTTTGCAATATAACACCCTCTTCGTTTCTCTTTCGTAAGAAAGGAGGCTCTCAACCTGTCGCACTAAGGTCGATTTAGCTTCGTTTAATTATATGTGTTACTACAGACCAATTTTTATTGAGGATGTGTCAGCGCACCTACGCGTGCATTGAATAAATAAATAAATAAATAAATAAATAAATAAATAAATAAACTGTGGCTGACGTGTGTGGCACTATACGTAGGAATTTGAATCGCTCGGCTATTGCAAGCTTTGTTATCACGCGGCGTCGGTCCGCTAGGGCTGTGTAGGAATAGAGTCATCATCGTTTGAAGAAAGCCCTGGCTAAACTATGCAGCGAGCGCTCCATAGTAATGGTTTGAGCTGCGAGTGGACTGAAGCGAGAAAAAAAATGTATTCAGCGAAACGTTGAAATTGCGCGGAAATTCCTTGCGCTGCACTCTTTCCTAACATGAATATGTCAGTTGTGATCACTGGAAATAGCACACAAAGTTTCACGCATGAAGATTCGGTTTCTGAAGAGAAACAAACGTACAAAAACTACACGTTATGGACCATCGAAGGACCAGGAGGCAGAGCCAGGCGAGGCATGGAAGAAGACGGCGTTTGGCCGGCTACGTACCAGGCGACGCAATGAGAGAATCGGGTTAAAGCGCGCGATTTCGGAGAGTGGAGACAAATCGATCGATGGAATAGGATGGAGTAGAAGTGTAAGATGTGAATGCAACGAAGCAGAAGGCCAGAAAGAGCTTCTAGTGAATGCACTCCAAGAACCAAGTTTGAGCATCCCCGTCGCCAGCATTCGTGAAAGACGTCCGTGGGCAATTCGAACGCGTAGCAGCCTTTTCGAGTTTTCGAATTTCTAATCAAAACGAAAGCAATACTTCAGTTCTTTTCACTATTATCGTGGATAATGAGTCTCAAGCCAGTGATTTATGGCTGAAATAGAATCATGATTTTTCCGCGCAAGATTCCTTTAATCGCATGAGTGTGGGGGCAGCTGCAGTCTGCAATTTAGGGCCCTACCCGCACATTTTGTGCCACGAAGCTGCCGCGACTTCTGTGGGCGGACTGATCACGTTCACTCGCAGCGTAGTCCCTAATAGTGAGGCTAATCCAGGAGCTCATCTTCAATTCTCAGATATATACTTGGCTCGTGTGCGGATGTTTGCACAGTACCAGAAATGCTTGACCTTCTCTGCATTACGATTTCCGAAAGCGAAAGACGACTGTTTCCGGAGACTGAACGATCAGATTCCGTTCCCCAATGAACTTTAAGCTTTGTATAAATATTCAGGACAAATACATAGGCTAATTCGAAGTTGCAGCGTGTAACCTTCATCCCCATTCCTGAAAGGTGTGTGTGTGCAGGTGGTGTTGAAATCGAATGAGGGTAAATTGTCTGCTGGTTTTTCCAGAGAAGGGTCTTCCGTGACTCTAGGGGTGTTGGAAGAAAAGGGGTTGTTATTTTCGGAGGACATAGAAGTAACGTGACGCATGACCCTACTTCATGACAGATCCACTGGGTGACTGATCGCCTTTTTATTCACCCCTTTATTTTTATTTTTTATTTCTCATTTGTTTATCTATTTATTTTATTTTGTTTATATATTTATTTTGGGCTGGAAGTGCTGTAGTGACACGTGGCACGCTTACCAGGCGAGCGATCCGGTACAAGTCCTCGGTCGGGAGGGCCTGAGGCTTAATTGGTACCAGACTTGTCTGGGAGGATAAAAACACTGACTTGTACATCGGCTGGCCCCCGCAAGTCATTGTATAGGCCACATCGCATTCAAACGCCACTACGAATGTACAAATGGAAGTAGAATGCGTGCCGCATCCCAAAAAGGATTCGGTACCGTAGATAGGAACAACTTCAGAACGACTACTTCAGTACATCACTACAGACCAAGCTCACAGGAATCAATTCCACTTTCGTCAGAACAATGCCGTCCCGGTTGCAAGGCATGGTGGAAATACAAATATTCGTGTCTGCCCGTTCTTTTCGTCAGTGAAAGGCATTCCATCGAAATACTACACCTACTTTCATATTTCTAACGCCACTGCCAAAGCCATTTGCTGGCCTCCTGATTGGAAGGAGTTTTTGAAGCAAATTGGACCCGACGAATCTTCTCGGAGGTTTGATGAATGCCCTGCCTTCCATCTTCCATCGTCCATCATTCTTTTTTCCTTTTAATGCTTTGTGTGAGCATTTTATGAAGAGGAAATTTCGTTTTTCTTTCTTTCTGTTGTCTTGCTTATATTTTTCGTAATGTTAGCCATTCAATTCGCGCCTTCTTTGTCCGGCACTCCATCCCCATAAAAGCAGTTCGGCGTCCGCGCTATCGAAGAGGCTCGAGAGTGGAATCCCAAGACGCTACGCTGCCCTAAAAAGCGTTGTCAGTATATTTCCTCCAATAAATTTCTACAGCTCTCTTGAATTTGTTCCATATTCTTGTTAAGGCGTTAGAATTTGACAAAACGTTGTAATATTGCCGAGCGGATGTTTTGCGACCGCCATCAATTTCCGTTCGCCTCCCTTGGGGATAGCTTGTCCATATTCCTTAGGGCCACGCCGGCCATCCTTCGCCAACATGGCGACTTGTCCAACACATTTCGCATCTCTGCTTTCACGTAAGGCAGAAGTTGGCACTACCATTTCTCTCTTCATCTGGATATCCTCTATCAATGAACTATTAGTTCCACACTAAGTTGAAAGTCGTTTTTCCGAATGGGGACATTCTCTTCAAGCTTCTCCTCTCTGCGTTAGCCACCCCCGCGCAGTCAGGTCCGCTGCTTTGTCAGTCGTCGCCACTTTGCTCTGTCTAGGGCATCTTCTGCCGTGGCCGTGATTTCACTTAGGTCCTTCTTGATTACGTCCTTCCACCTCTTCTTTGGGGCCCTCGCGGTCGCTTGCTTGTGCTTCGAAGTCCATCGCTGTTCTTAACGGTAAAGTCCATACCTTGGGTCTAGGATGCATATCTTGGGAGAGCTTGCAAACCATACGGCTTGACTTGCGAGCTCATACATCTTCTTTTCGAGTATTCTTAGTTGTTCGCAGATAGTCTAGTGAACTGAACCTCACTTCAATTGGTTTATTACTATGTAGTATCTTTACAGTTCTCGTTGTAATTTCTTTCTTTATGGGCACTCGCGTTTTGAAAATAAATGGTGAAAATGTAGTCGGGGGGCACCCTATCTGATCGAAGTGCAGCTGCAGAAATCATCGAACCTTGCGACTGCCATTTAAGCCCTCGAAGAAAGGGCCTTTCAGGTATCCGATTTTGTATGGAACCTCGGTTGGTATCCCTATCTAATCATACACTCAGAGACTGTGCTCTGGATGGTTGATTAGATATGACCGCCCTTCCGCAGCTCCACTTCGATTAGATATTGCCAGTTCGATTAGATATTATGAGTGGCCCCCGAACTATATTTTCACCAAAAAAGTAAATGGAAATTTCCACATGAATTTATATAATTTATTCACAAAGAATTGTCCGCTTTTTAAAACACATTACATCGATGCTATAGTGATGGTGAAACTATTGAAATACAAGCTTTCAAAGTAGGATCTCCAGGAAAAAAACTAGCTAAAGCGGCAACTAACTTAATGTTCTTCTTCTGGAGGAATGCGAAGCATAAGGTTTGTTCTGAGGACTCCAACGGACTCATGGGCATCCTTGAAAGTGGATTTGAAGCTTTTGCTGTAAAGTCCGTTGGCCACGCTCCTGTGAAGTCAGGTCAACACCTAGAGAAGCGAGACACTCCCTTTAGCCTCGGTTTCCAGTATCGATGAACTCGATGAACCTAGTTGTTTCTGAAGATATCCACTCTCTCTTTCAATGGATGCATCCCATAGGACAGCTCACATCATTCTGTGGGATGCCCCTTTAGGATCTCCTTTAGTTCTGTTTGATTTACAGCGTTCCTTTATAGGAAGACTCCTATCCCTCTTCCCTTCCCTCGCTCGGTCAAGCTCCCATCTGCGATCTATTGGCAGGATTTTCACCCTTTGGCCGAAAGAAAGCTCTATGGTCGGAGTATCAACAGTTTCAGTGGTAAATTTAGCTCCCCTGAGGAACTTTAGAGTGATTTAGGAACTTTAGAGCGATTTATGGAAGTAAGATTCCAGCTTGGGCGGAAGTGGTGTAGTGGCAAGTGGCACGCTTACCACGCGAGCGGTCCGGGGATCAAATCCTGGGTCGTGAGTCGCCCGGGCCAACCAAGCCTTCCATCCCTGGGTGGCCCCCCAGCCCAAACTTGGGTGTTTCACCATGTATCTTGTGATAGGACAAGCATAAGTTGCTTGAAAAACATAAGGAAGGAAGGAAAGTAAGGAAACAATGCTACCGCGGGTGTCTGCAGCTAACTGCACTTCAAATCCAATTTGTCTGTGGCCAATCCATCATATCCCACAAAGATTATTCTTTCGTCGCTTTAAACAACAGGTGAAAGAAAGAGAGAGTTATCTTTCGGAACGAATTTGCGAAAAGTAGAGGTCAACTAATCAGCAAAAACGGTAGATGAAAGTGTGAGAGGAAGCAAAAAGAAATCGGAGCCAATTCCATGTTCTCGCCTGCAAAGTCCGCCAAACAATTAGGCAGCCCCAGCAAACAACGAAGAATTTTGCGCGGAAGGATGGGAATCATGTGCATCAAGCTGCAATCTTCCCACCGACAGCAAACGTCGGCCTAATTGACTTTTCCCTGACAGGGAGTTACAGGAGTTAAAATTAATCGCGGATGTGCCGTAGGACGGTTTCGTGCTTTCTGAAGGAACAATGCCGAGAATCGTAAAAAGCAAAGCAGATCATAGAGCATTCAAACCGATTAAAGCTTCTCACACGAATCAATCCCTTTTTGGGATGCGGCACGCATTCTACTTCCATTTGTACATTCGTAGTGGCGTTTGAATGCGATGTGGCCTATACAATGACTTGCGGGGGCCAGCCGATGTACAAGTCAGTGTTTTTATCCTCCCAGACAAGTCTGGTACCAATTAACCGACCCCGGAGGGATGGAAGGCTTGGTTGGCCCGGGCGACTCACGACCCAGGATTTGATCCCCGGACCTCGCGTGGTAAGCGTGCCACTTGTCACTACACCACTTCCGCCCAAGCTGGAATCTACTATCCATAATCGCTCTAAAGTATCCTCAAATCACTCCTAAAGTTCCTCAGGGAGAGCTAAAGTTTACCACTGAAACTGTTGATACTCCGACCATAGAGCTTTCTTTCGGTCAAAGGG
>MU868747.1:41753-75549 GCA_036418205.1 Ostertagia ostertagi | reverse complement strand
AGTGAGAAGAAGGCCGTGGTTGGCAACAGATGGGCAGCAGAAGGCCTCTCCGAAACCAGACAGCCACAGAAGAAATTCCTGCTACGGTGTGGTGAAGCAGTATAAGAATGGTTCACTATGGAGAGCTGATTGCGCGTCATACAGTTACAGCTAAACCCTGCGCACAACACCCCGCAGGCGAGGATCGGGCTCTGCGTAGTCAAAGGGCAAATTCGGTCATTGAAAAATTTTGGCACGATAATGCAAGATCACATGTCGCGAAAATTTTGCAACAAGAAATCGAGGAGTTGGGCTGGGACGCTCTGCCTCTCGCGCCATATAGCTCAGACCTGGCACCGTCCAACAATCACTGACCTAGGCCAATACAGCACCCCTCAGCAGCAAATAAATTCAATGACCGCGACGACGTCAAAATTTGAGTACCTAACTTCTTCGAGTCGTACCTGGAAGAGTTCTACGAGGTAGACCTCCATGCTTTGCATAACAAAAGGTGGAGAGTGGATGACACACATAAAGGAAATAAATTAGGTTGATAAGCTTTGGTATAGCTTTTATACTTAAAATAATCTTTGATCAAAAACGACATTTCAAAGTTACCAACCTAATAGATTATGGCACTCGAAAAATGAATACGGTGCCATACAGTCCACTTCAACATCACCAACGAAATCATCACAAGCGATACGGAAACTTCTCAACCGAACACTTTCTTCAGAAGTTGAATTTTCGTAATACAAGAGTACTAAGAGAGAGAAAGGTGGTTGCTTTACGTGTCACTGTTCATAAAATTGAGCCACTTCATTTACTTCTACCAGTAGGCACTAATTCCACCAAAGAAATTCATTCACTTTCCTTCATTTACCTCTACCAAATGCTGACCTTCTTTGCAACGAGGTGGCCATTTGTCCTCCGACGCAATTCCCTACAATGACCAGAATCCCTCGCACGAGATGTGGGCTCTACTCGTTTTCAGCCCTAAACCCACTTACATTAACTGAACTAATTAACGAAGGAATTGATACATATAGCTCAACATAGATTGAACTGAGCACGGCTTCCAACCAAGAGGCAAAGATTCATATTGGAGCAACCGTAAGGAATGAGGGCGATTGATGGATTGTATCACCCCCACGAATCGCAAATGTGGCAAATCCCCTCAGAAGAGTGCTAATAACAGCCGTGCTTCGAAGTTGCATGGTAAGTTGCGAAACATTTGGCGAAAACGAGATTTTGAGAGGTTAACGACCAGTGATATTTCACGTGTTCGCCACATGAAACCATGGTCAACCGTCCGTTGAGATTTCACAGCGAGGGAAGTATGTCATATTTTGGAGAGGTATGGAAGGAAGTAGATTTTTGAAAAGTTAGAAAGTAGTTACGACTTTTGGAGCGTTTTAGGAGCTGTGCCTCTTCAACCGTCATATATCGAGGTGTGCCAGAATGATCCACATCCAATGACATTGTGGACAGACACCACAGATCGTTGGAGATGATCGTGTTGGACACCCCTCCAGAGGGGAATGGGTAGTTCCATTTCAAATTTTTACAGCGTGAGGGGTAATTGTGCGTGGAACCCCGTTCTAATTTTTTTCTATGCCTGAGAAGATGCTTCTCAGTGCTGGTGTGCCCACCGCCAACTGTAGAGACAAGAGATCTTAGGTGACTGTGGAAATTTTGTGTGGAAATATTGAGGGCAAACCCCTTCCATATCGCTTGGTCTGACAAAAAGTATATTTATGAGCATAATTCAAGAATTTCGATATTTGCTATGAAATCTTCTAACAAGGTTTCATGCAGATTTCTTATTGATAGCACTTTTATGGCCGCACAAGCTTAGCGCATTCAAGCTAAGTAGCTTTACACCAGTAGAACAACAAAATTCGTCGTATAGAGGACCCTCTTACGACGTTTCTGATGACTTCATATAAATACATGGGCGTCACCCACCACGGTAGGACATGTTGTGATACATTCGTGATGATTTCTCATTGCTGGGAGGTCCAACCTCGTGAAAAAAAGCGGTTTGGACAGCGAGAAGCATAAATGTGGTGAAGAGTAAGTTAAGTCCATTTTCAAAGTCAGTCCGCATCTAATATTGTTTATAACACTATGTAATAGCATTAAAAATATCTAAGCAAACAAGAGTTGTCAATTCTCATTCGATATAGCCACTCTAGACCACACAAACAATAACTCCTATACAATGGCCTCCAAAACACATCCATTCTTTTTCGAAGGTGCGGCCTTTATCATACAACTACTGTGCTCAAATTTACGGTAGCTGGCGATTCTTTGCGTGGAGCGGTCGAATTAGCTGGTCTCAGAGCACTTATATCGATCTCTGGATTGGCACATAGTAGTGATAGCTTTTAATGAAATCTAAATTTGCTTGCATCTGATAAGTTATTCTTTAATCCAGAAAAAACGAGAACGGAGCGCGACACGCCGGCGAAGTCCGCCCTCATTATCTATTCAAACGAAGTTATTACGAGGTCCCACCAGGGTCAAGCGTGCGTTGAGGAATCCTCGACATGTCACAGAGGGGGGGGGGTCGTATTGGCCCGCTGGGGAGAGATCGGGCCCGATTGATACAGTAGGATCATCGTCGGAGGACAAACATTAAGGATCGAATCGATACCAGGCCAGAGTATTTCCAATAACAATTGATTCCGTCCACACAAAATCTTCGTGATTTAGAGGTGTCCGCTTAGCAATTCTTAGTGACTTTAGTGTTTCATCACCACACAAGTCAAAGGATCCGAAATTCGCACGTTTTCTAGGGATATTTTATCTTTCAAGTAGGTCCTCAAATCCAACGAGATGTGAAGCACACGGCGCATCCCAGAGTGGGCCCAGTTGGTTGCGCGCGCTTCAGCTACGGCTATCTTGATAACGAATCTTAATTCAGGAAGAATCAAGAGGGTTCTGAAAGAGTTCATGTTAAATTACAGAGAGGAGTACACTATTTCAACAAGAAACGCAGCCTTCAGCGTCAAATTCACAAGCATGTAACCTTTAAAGTTGAGACCCGCTAAACAATTTTACACTTTTTGCAGAGAGAAAAGCACGAGGATTTTGAATCTGCTCCTACTTCAGTATGTAATCGCTCCTGCAAGGAGCTATAGTCGTTGGGATAGTGCTAATGTAGCGAAAAAGTACCTTTCGGCGGTACTCGGGCAAAAATCCTCAACGTGGCCATTTTTTAAATAGTGAACGTATTTAGCAGTTTTAGTTGCCTCTAGAAAGAGCAAATCTTCTAGTTTATGATGACGTATTAACTTTCCAGATTGCATGAGTTTGAACGGAGTTATGGCTTTGGAAAGCGTAAAAACTCGCACTCATCACGAATTTTCCTCGTTAATTTTGCAAAAATCCTCAACGTGGCCATTTTTTGAGTACTGGACGTATGAAGCTGCTTTAGCGACCGTTTGATAGAGAAAATCTTCTAGTTTTGTATGACGTATCAACTTTTTGAATTTGACGGAAATGAAGCAAGTTATTGCTCCGGAAAGTGTAAAAACTCGTGCTCGTCTCGAATTTTCCTCGTTATTTGATCTAAATTTGTTATTTCTTATAACTTCCTGTAATTTCAGTACTGATTAGAAAAAGCTCTTCACAAAACTCCCAAATCAGCTTTCAGATTGAAAATTCGTTAACTTTGAAGAAAGTTATAATCATTTGAATATTTGTTCAAATTTCAATAGTAAATAAGCTGCTCCACGGTCAACGCCAAAGTCCAGTCACACACAGCTGGCGAAGGCTTTTACAAGGCTTCCTTTGAGCGAAAGGGGGACGTGTAAATTGAGAACCATAATCTGTGTAGTACTAGAATTTGGTAAGTCTTGTGGAGGAAATAAACAAAGAAGAGGTGTTGTCATAGTACGCCATTTCTAGTGACTAGTTTGACGTTTTTTGCTCCGTTTCTCAGGACTCGTCATTAATGATCATTCTTTGACTTTTTCACTTTTATACTTTTTAAACGAGTTTTTTTGTGGACGATGGGGTAGCAGGGCTTTTTTATGAGCAGTTTTGGTGGAGAATTAAACAACTTTTTCATAGTTCGGCTTTTAAAGAGGGTTGTTTCATGGACTTCGGCCTTCGGCAGAGGGGGGGGGGTCGTATTTCCGAATTTTCCTCGACGCCTCGCTTGACCCTGGTCCCACTGTCGATAGTAATTTGTTGGAAATGAGACCTATCAGACAAAAAGTTTAACCAAAAAAATTCCCTGGAACGTTCCGCGAGAAGGACTTGAACGCTTCTGTTCCGCTCAATCAGTAATTCCACTGGCCGTCTGGAATTCGCGATGGCTGGGTCTTGCGGACTCGCGTGGAAACTGTCCGCTTTCAATAATTAATGCTGCCACTCTTGATTGCGATTTCATGCTTAACATCATTATTATCGTAATTTTTGTTATACCGGTGGCATGTCTCTGGCACTAATGCATTATACGATTGCGCCGACTGCTTGCGCGGCCAACAATACGCCAGCTGGTGCAAGCAATGTATCGCCCCCACCCCGCTTTCCTTCATTTTGGAAGGAAATGGAGTGGGCCTTTTTTGTGGGCTTCATTAAATGTTTTATTTTATTTTTCTTCCCCTTTTCAGTCAACTCCATCCACAATTTCCGTGTCGATAGCTTTTACCCAGCGAATTCGATCTGGAATTGTTGCTTTGAGCACTCTTTCTACTCTAGCTGATCTTCGCCCTCTCACAATGGGTGTCAGCAGATTTGCTAGTTGAAGAGCTTCATAAATGTTCGGATTATCATCTTCAAATTAATACAAGCACCTTCTCCTATACTGAAATTTTTCGCTCATCTTCGTTCTGCGTATTCCTACAGAATTTGTCTACAACAGCATACAAAGCTACATTCCCGTTGTTATGCACAACACCTCTCGACGTCAGCTTGGAACCTTCGTATAAATTCTCCTGCTACTCATTGAGTTGCGCAGAATATGCTTTCTGACGGTATTTACCCCCGTTACTGCGCTGCCGTGACTCTTCCATTTTTAGGGCCTTTTCCCAAAACCTATGAGTGTTCTAAGCCTTACAGTCGAATGAACAGTTCAGCGACACGTCCTTAGAGCGCTACAGATCTTGTTGCCAGTCGAACACCCCATGTGTAAAGCATGCATGGAGATCTGAGGGAAACCATTCACTGAATAATGATCGTGAAATCGATTGTACAGGATTACAGGCAAAAACTGCGGAGAATTTAATGATCCAGTCAAGAGCCTGGCTCATCGTGTGCTCCCTGAAGCTCACCATTGGGCCCCTTGTGGGGAAGAGAATATTCGAACAGCCCGAAATTGAATAGGGCGGCAGGCAATGAATGTAAATTAATAGTGAAACAAGGGACGAAGCCTTTGACACATGTTTGCCCCGGTTTTTTTTACTTCTGGATAAGCGACAACCGAATAAGGATTTTTAATGGCATCTCATGCATTCACAACAGGACTAGATCAGATTAAACTATTTAAATGTCTCTAGATAATAAAGAAAGATTAAATAAAGAAATGAAAATTATACATATTATGAACAAAAAGGCTCTTGTTACTACTAGCTAAAAAACGCATCGAAAAAAAACAGAATAGAACATGGACGATATTGATACCGCGCTTGAGATCAACATTCTCGTGAACAACAAAATGCGAATGAAAAAAGTTGATGGTATTCCGTTTTAACCCGTCGTGTCTCTTACATAGACTATTGCGGAATTGATTGGTGCACGATAGACAAAACAGGTTAGCGCAATGAATGTGATGTGTGTGGAGAAACGCGTATGTGTGTGATAGACACAGCGTGTATGTACGTATATATCATGAGGAACACAAGCGGCGCCGGTAAAACTGGCTGTGATGCCTTATGATAAAATCAACCAAAAGTGAAAAAACCGAAACATGACGTCATTTGATTAGGGTTTGTAATTAAAAACTCGAAAAAAATAGGAGAAGAAAGGCGGAGGCTGCTCTTCAGTGGTGATAATCTCATTAGGGTCCTACATTTATTGCAGTGCATTTTTCCAGAAGCTATTTTGGAATGATGCACGACTGGAACTGCTGAAACTACTACATTCCATGGTAGAGTTGTTATGGGTGCTGGGCATTCTTGAAGTAATTCTATGAAGCTTACGAGTATTCTCCCTCAGATAAGGCAGTAGCCGCCATGGCACTGCGTGACGTATCGGATCAGATTGGTCTAGGCGATAGCTATTTTCTACCATCAGACCTATTGATCCCCCTCTTCCTCGTCCGCACTGAATAAAGGCCATCAGTGTCATCTAATACATAGAGCATGGGATGAAGGCTACCACATCACTACTCGTCAGTTACTTATGCCACCCACATGACTTTCACTTTTCTGAATTGCTTAGAAGTTCATAAATCGGCACAGCAATCATCTTTACTGGCGCATCTGGAAACCAAGAATGATCTTGTTTGATTTTTATTAAAGGGGAATTTGAACTACTCTGTTTTTTTTTTCGAAGAAAATGAACCGCGTCGAATATTTGTGCCATCTTCGGAATTTCTCTTTTCTTCCACACTATTGAGCTACGGTATGCATACAGTAGGATCCATCAAATCCTTCACTTATACAATTTACATAAATGGTGGACCACTTGTGATTGGCTACCTTAAAATACAACCTTTTGGTGTAACCTTTTCCTCCTAACTTAGGCCACACAGGCTTCTCCCGCTGAGACACTTCCCGACTCTAGCCACTACGACTCTCACGAAGCCACTAACCACGAAGGTCTTTCAGGCAGGGTCAACCCTGCGTTGCGCAAATTCCAAATTTTTTGCGACCCCCTCCATTTCAAGGGGTGTCAGTGCGACCCCCCCCCCTATTGGACATGTGTGTTTTTTAGTGTTACGGTGTATTTCTGTGTGTATCAACGTCTTTGTCCAATAAAGTGAAGTGTGTACATGGCTTCTTCTCTTTATTCCTGAAGAAATCCCGAAAATAACACAATATTTTCTTCACACGCCATATTTTATCCTCCATTTCATGGAGGAAATCGAAAAACTTCCGAATTTTCGAACGAAAGAGATCATTGTTTCATTTAAAGCTCGATCATGGGTAGGTTGGAGTTCGAATCAGGCAGAAGTGAGGCTTGGTTTTCATTTTCTCGATCCCTCGAGTCTTGGTTCCCGTTTCTCCTTTTCCTTCTCCTTTTTGTATAAGCCGGAAAACTGGATATGCAGTAGTAATTTACGTCCTTATTTGAAAACTTATATCTTCGTTCGTCGGCGCTCTCATGGAACCGGACACCAAAATTTTAAAAATTCAAATAGTTTTCTTTCAAAAAAGCATTTGAAATGTTGCGGATGTTCAATATTTAAAAAATCGTCCCGTCGTTCCGTTTTTGTGCACACGCGAGTTTTCGACATTCAAACATTCATAACTTTCTTCATAATTAACTTTTTGCAAATGTCTAAGGCTAATTAGAAACTAGAAGATTAGAGCTTTCGAATAAGGGCTGAAACTTTTTTGAAAAATCACTCGTTCAAAAAATAGTCCCGTCGTTCCGTTTTTTTCATAGACTTTTTTCAAGCCTTTCTTCTGAACCGCGACATTGCAATATTCAAGAACCCATAACTTCCTTCAAACTTCATAAAATGAGAAGCGGTAAAGACCGTTAGAATCTACGCGAAGAGTACTTTATTACTAGCGTTAACTTTTCATGGAATTCTTTCTTCTGCTTCAATTTCATAAGGGGTCTTTGAAATTCAATTCAGCAAGTTCGCTACATTTTGTTCCGCTTAGATTTGATTTGAAAGCATCAAAATTTTCTTGAGGAAGTTTGTCTGCTTACGGCCGCTCACAGAGAAGGCGTTTTATGGGAAAACGCCTGCTCGGGTATACGCCGTGCACCTGTCTGTGGGTGGAAGTCGCACTCGCATTTGAAGGTCCTCCACTTTCCCGAAGAAGGTGATAGTACATGATCGAATTGCATTGTATGTTTTGCGGTACCATTGTGTGTTTTATGGTTTGATGGTTGTTTTACTTTCCCATGAACTGCTCTACACAGTTGAATTTCAATCGATACGCTGGAAATTGGTGACTTGCTAAGTTTGGCACCTATACCACCTTTTTTTCATAATTAAGCTAGGTCTAAATAGAAGTGTGCTGAAGACAGAAAGATTTTTTCACGATGTAGTAATTCATGCAGGGAGATCGGTACGAAACAGCCAAGCCTGAAATATGATTACTATTGAGTTTATGGTAACTTCATGTCTTTTGGGACCATTCCTCCCAGCCTTTCACCCCCTGGTCCCTCTGTATGCGACCCCCCCTTTCGTTCGGCCAAATGCGACCCCCTCGTTGTTCTTTGCGCAACGTAGGGATGACTTTCAGGGCGTGACAAGCTTTTTGAAAACGGTCTTTTGCATGATATAGGGGCAGATGCGGGGACCACAGAACCATGTTTAATTTTTCCTGAACGGCCCTCTGAATACCAGAAAAGGGGGTCCCTAGTTCGATTCCTCGTGGTGACAAATTTTTGCATTTCGAGTTGACGTTCCAAAATTCGCGCAAAATGGAGTTAGCATGAATAATTAGTACCATATTCATGATTAGGACCGTCAGTAACCCTTACAAATAGACTTTGATTAAAAAACTGGTGGAAAAGGTGTGACACAAGCAGCCCCACTCTTCGTTATATGTATGCTGACGTCCTATCATGAATATCGGTCCATATTTCAATGCTGACACCATTTCGCTCATATTGGAGCCGTAAACTCGAAATGGCAAGCTTGGCAGCATGAAAGGCTTCCTGGTAGGGCAATCATAGACGAGCCCTTTAAAGGAATCCTTCACGGAAAAATCATGATTTTATTTCAGCCATAAATCACTGGCTTGAGACTCATTATCCACGATAAGAATGAAAAGAACAGAAATATTGCTTTTGTTTTGGTAAAAAATTCGAAAAATCGAAAGGGCTGCTACGCGTTCAAAGTGCCCACGGACGTCTTTCACAAATGCTGGCGACGGGGATGCTCAAACTTGGTTCTTGGAGTGCATTCACTAGAAGCTCTTTCTGGCCTTCTGCTTCGTTGCATTCACATCTTACACTTCTACTCCATCCTATTCCATCGATCGATTTGTCTCCACTCTCCGAAATCGCGCGCTTTAACCCGATTCTCTCATTGCGTCGCCTGATACGTAGCCGGCCAAAGGCCAACTTCTTTCCATGCCTCGCCTTTGGCTCCGCCCGAATTACCTTCGATTGTCCATAGAGTGTAGTTTTTGTACGTTTGTTTCTCTTCGGAAACCGAATCTTCATGCGTGAAACTTTGTGTGCTGTTTCCAGTGATCACAACTGACACATTCATGTCAAGAAAGAATGCAAGAATTTTCCGCAAGGATTCCTTTAAGCTCCCTTTATTTGGCCAGTGAGGGTATCTATACGGAGCCTAGGCCCTCTCTCTCACGGACTACTACAGCTCCACCCAACAATGCCACCAACAATGGAGATCATTCAGAGCGCTTCATGGAGCACTTTTTCGAAATGGTTGCATGTCGTAAGGGCTCATGCGAGAAACACTGAACCATAATACAGAAATCTAGAGTTCGTTCCCCGGTGATGAATAATTTTTGCAATATAGTTTGGCGCCCCCAGATTGCCGCCAAATGGCGCCATCGTCGAGAATAGATGTCATTGTCGTGTTTTGCGGCAATTTGGAGGCGCCAACATAAATTGCAAAAATTTGTCATCACGGAGGATCGAACTTTGGACCATTTCTTTCCCGCTGTTTTGACATTCCTGGGGGCGTTCAGGAAAAATGGACCATGGTTCTGTGTTCCTCACATGAGCCTCTACAACATTCAGAAACCATTTTAAAAAACGCTCCATGTCCTGAAAGACCCCCTTGTAAGGCACGCTGGAATGCTGGAACACTGCAGGTGAAACATTGAAACGTCAGAAGCACGGGGGCTCCGAAACTACAGCAACTCTGGAACACTGACCTTGGCATCAGGACACCTTCTATTGGGACCTTCCTACGCAAACCATTTCCCTCTAGTGAAGGTGGACCTCTTATGACCCCCGCGATCAACCCCAATCACCTCCTTTTCGATATGCACCGCTCAGACCAGCTGATCTACAGCTGATCTCTCGAGGCCGGCATGTCCCTTCTCTGACAAAGTAATTTATCCGCCGTTTCGTTTCATACATAATTTTATTAACAAAACCAAACAAAACAACAACAGGTGATTAATCAACAAACGCTCTCGAACAGTCCTCTCTGCAACCGTGCCTTCATCCCAGGCTTCATTGATTCTACGAGCAGATGCAGAAGCATTCGGTTTCGAGCTCAACTTGCACTCATGTAGCATGAGCAATCTTTTTGCTCACGTGTAAGCTCCATAGTGAAGCAAATACACAAGTGTTGTACACCATCAACTGATGTACAACTGATTGTGCGCAGTCAGACTACATCATACCTTCGGAACTAATCAGCAACAAATCTAACAGCCATAAGCCCGTAAAAAGCTGCTACAATTTCCGCACGACCCAGTGAAGAAGTGAGGGATGACCTAAGCGGTTCCAGCGTCTTTTTTATTTATCTTCGTAAATTGAGAAATATACTGAGTAGAATAGTCCCAAGGCAGAAGTAAATCGCAACCAAGCATGAATGGAGGCAAGTGTAACATTAGGTTAGAAAACGTCCTGAAACACTTTTGCCCATTTTTGCTTTTATTTTATATCGGTGGTTCGTAGGCGTGGACCTCCTGACGCGATAGAAGTTTATTGGGCGTATATGTAGAAGCAGAGCACAAGAAGAAACCGACTGAATCTCAGAGCGATCCACCGTCCTTATATACGATGGATTATGGGCGGGACAATAGCTATGATTACATTCTACAGTACAGATCAGCTAACAGATAACGTTAAGCTCAGCTTACAAGATGAGTCATCCAGAATCTACCAATACAATATGTATATGAAATACATATGAAATAATCACAACCACCAATCAACCATGCTTAAGTCATACGAAAACTAAATGTTATCATAGAGAGTATTCTCTATACTCCCGGCCGAGACGAGTAGGTTCGACCACTGTTGTACGAGGCATTTCACTTGGGCCGTCTGTGCTGGTGGTCCGTCGATCTTGTCGAACTGCGTCGTTTCTCCTGTCCTCGGCGTGCGTCCTGGTCTCTCCCGGTGCTGCGAGAATCACAACTTCTTCTGGCTTCTTCGGAATGCTCACGTGTTCTCGAGTGACTGAGGCTGCGCAGGGCCTCTTCCCTCTCAAGTCGGCGCTCCAAGTCCCTCATCTCTCGCTCGACCCGATCCTCCCTTGCTTGAAGGCGTGATCTCCTTTGTTTTAGATCATCGATCGTCCTTGTTGAGCCGCTCCTTCCTTTGCATTCCCGCCGTTCTCTTTCGATTGACTGGTTCACTTCAAGCATCGCATCCCTGACCTCTTTGAGCTCTCGTTCAGTCTCACCCATCTGTCGCAGAACCCTCTCCATCTCGGAGGAGGGCTCCCTCGCGGCATTTGGTTGCGAGTCCACATCGACAACATTTTGGGAATTCAGCTCCTTGAGACTTGCCTTCAGTTCGTCCATGTCTCTTTGAAGCTGCGGGAGGTTCAGTGCGTCTACTTTAGCTTGCAGTCCTTGAATCTCTATCTGAAGCTCTCTCCATCGAGTTTGCTCCACCGACGACTGTTCCTTCAATGCAGAAGCAGTAGCGGTTCCCTTCATCATTTGCTCTACTCGATCAAGGCGATTCGTGATCGTGTCCACCTTCAGCATCAGCGTGTCGATTTTAGCTTCGATTGATTTTTGTGCAGTTTCGCTCCGTACGTGATGAGTCTGCAGCAACTGTTCGAAACGCTTAAGGTACTGCATGCTTTCTTCTGATGAAGTGACGGTAACGGCAGGAGCTAGCTGGTCGACTTTGCATGCGGCTAAACGCAAAATCCGACTTCCTTGTTGAAGAAGTTCCTTCAGCATTGTTCCAGAAGCGCGACCCTTCTTAGGAGGAAGACCTCTTTCGTCCGATGACGACGATGATGAAGACGAGGACGACGACGACGTGTCCCTTTTGCGCTTGGGCGTGGAGGTGGGTTCGACCCCAGCCGTCGCCGCTGGCTTCGCTGCGGGAGTTGGCCGTTTCGGCGGTACTCTCGGTTTGGATTGCGGTGTTGCTCCCGGTACAGATGGTGCAGTGGCAGTGGTATTCGTCTCAGCAGTGGTAGATGGCGTCTTCTTTGGCTTGTCCATGGCTAAATATGCGAAACTAAAGTAAGAAACGGAAATTGGTAGATAACTCCATGCGACAGGTAAAATCTCCGCGTAGATGTAGATGAGATCTCAAAGGAGTTTATCCAGTCCTTTGTTAGGTTTCCGAAACCTCATGAATGCCATTTTCCATGCAGATCTTATCACAAGGAGTATTATGAATACAAATCCCCAGGCAACCTTCAGCATCATGCGTCCTATCAAGCCTATGATGGTGCACCCGCAGGACCACAGGAGTATGTATCCAAGTATCAGTGCGAGTGCAAGTATGATGAGGACGATGATGACGGTCTTATACCAGTGGAGGATCACGTCGAAAATGTGTCCAAAATCTGGAAATATCAGCTCATCATACACGTTGCTTTCACTGTTGATGACTTTCGTTGCTGATCCGTAGATCGTCCGGACCCACTGAAGAACCCCGGTGATTTCGAAGGTTGTTTCAGCGGTGCCACATGAAACCGTGCAATTTTTCATCACTCTCGCTGACGAGTGAGTGAACCGCAAAGTTGACGTCGATCCTGTTCCTTGACACGGAATAGTGAAGGACTGCTCCTCGCATACTACCGTAGCCATGGTAGCATTGCCATTTGTTGTACACGTTACTTCTGCGGTCGCTCCCTGCGGACAATGATAGCATCCTTTCGCGATGGAATTGGGAACAGTGCAGATGGAGTCCGTTACCATCTTTATGGTGTTGTCAAATTCTTCCTTCAGATGTATTAAGAGTTCCGTTGTGGTAAATGAGGGAATCCAAGCCACGACTGCGGATGCATCGTCCTTTGCTGTCGCAAATGTTATCCAAGGGCGCCGTATTGGAAAGCGATTTTCGATTTCTTTTGAAAAGACGCTTGTGAAGTAGAAATCGGTGCATACACAGGTCACTTTGTTCTCTGCCGGTTCGCATTTACAATTTGTGGTGACGGTGCAGTTGAGCAACCTAGCTTGTTCTTCTGAGTCACACAAAGGAAGTGTGGTATTTCCTTGTGATTCCAAAGAGCCATTCGAGAACCGTCGGAGATGAAAGATGACGCTAACATCGGAGTGGGCGGAAAGGAGAGGCTGGTAAGGGTGATACGCATCTTGTTGTAATTGATCGGTACAGTCGGTTGAACTCTTATCAGCCGCTTATTGGTCGTCCTGGTGCGCTTGGAGATGGTCGTGATCTCTAACTCGACTTCTTCTTTCCATTGAGAACACTTGAAAATTTCGTAAATCTTCTCGTCTTGAGGCACGTGGAAGATCCTATAGAAAAGGCATCCGCTACTCAAAGCAAGGCATCCACATCCGATACCTCCACAGCTTTCCACGCACATGGTCATACCAGGAAATTGGTTACCTTGGACAAGTTCCGGAAGAAGTGAGGACGTGTTGATGGATGCGCATTTATCATCAACGCATGACCCCACGTGAGCGCATCGCTTAGAGTCTACCACCTTCTGGCGAGTATTCCGAGTAAATACGATTGTCTCTTTGACGCATGTAAGGCGGAGTCCTCTCCATTGGATTCGTATCTCCTTTTCCATTGCTTGACGGTTGGTGAGCCGGATGCACGCTTCTTGATTGAAGGTATTGAGTTTGATGATTTCCGTAGTTTCGAGAGTGCATCGCTTGACCCCACTTGGAGCGAAAGTGCAGATGGAGTCGTGGTAGAAGAAAACGTCGATATCCTGACAAGACAACGTAAGCGAAGAAAAGGTGATGACAGAAATGACGGCTAGAAGAGGCGTGTTCAAGAATTCCTGTACATCGTATCTTCGAGCCAGTTGTCTTCGGTGGAATAGTAATTTGCGGCAGAGTAGCCACACTACGCGTGCAGTGAACTTGATGAAGTTGCACATTCCTCTACCGAAGAGACGGCACGGTTTGCCGATCACTACGGGTACGAAGCACAGTACATACACAACTGCGATCCCAATGTATATGATGAAGGCGATCGCCGTGATTGCCGCTCGTGGGGAACACTCCGGGTTGAAGATGTTAGCGGTGCAAATCCAACAACGGATATTTTCGCAAAACGAGGCAGGTGAGCAGGAGGCTTCCAGAAGGCTGAGGCTTTGTCCTTTAAAAAGTTTCAACTGGACATGGTGTTCGTGTAGAAGTACTTCTGGTGGAAAGTGTATCGTTTCCTTTCCGTGGGGATTGTCTTTTACGTGACAGTTGCCTTCCACACAGAGTTCATACCGCTCGACGTCGTTAGTAGTAATTGCCACTCCTCCTGGGATGCAGGACATATGCCCAACTACCTTGGCAGCCGATGCAACGTTTGTAGCCAGCATAAGGGCTGTGACGCAAGCTAGCAGAACCTTTGCTGGAGCATTCACCATAGTCGAGGACTGGACAGTCGAGCAATGAGTCGTAGTTTCATTGTAGTTCACCCGTTTTCGCGGTCGTAGCTCATATCGAGGTGCTGATTCTGGTTCGCCTGGAGTTTCTGGCTCCGTGACGAACGGCGGAGGCTCGTTTTCGCTATCTTCCAACTCAAGTGGAACGAGAAGATTGACTGGTCTTCTAACGATGTGTCCGCTTGGTAACTTCAATTGCACTTCTCTGATCTTCTCGCTGTTAGAGCTAGGTATGCTAATGATTCTTCCTAGCTTCCACGAATTTCTTGGAAGAGCAGGGTCTGAGATCAACACAACCTGACCAGGTGAAGGGTGTATGGCTGAGCTCCGTTTATTGTTCCATAGACGTCTTATGTACTTCCCGCAGACTGCTGAGGTACTGTTGACTCCACACCTTCCAGAATCGTTCTGTCAATTGATGGCTTGAGTTGAGAGCTTTTTCAGCTTGTTTGCGCGTCCTCAATTGAATTTCTTCGTCCGGAGGGTGGTAAGTGTCATCTTCAGACTTATCTTGGATAGATTCGAATGGATAGGATACAACCATATCCCTTTGAATGAAATCTATTGGTCGGAGAATTGGGGTGTCCTCCCACTTTTCTTCCTGATACGTCAAAGGTCGGTTATTGAGGGTTCCTTCCACTTCGACTAAGAGTGTCTCCAGTGTTTCCACAGACACCACTTCACGTTGCATGACTTTGTATAGAGAATGCTTCACAGACTTGATCAAGCGTTCATAAAAAGCTCCCTGCCACGGAGCGTACGGTGTAATTGTCTTCCAAGCAATTCCCTTCTCTGCCATTGCACTTGCAACTGTGGTATCATTCATCAAAGGAAGGACAGCATCGCGGAGTATCTGTTCGCCTAACAGAAACGATGGGCCGTTGTCCGAAGTGATGCTTGTAGGAACCCCTCTTCTCGCGAAGAACCTACGCAGTGCATTCAGCAGCTGATTCGTTGACATGTCTGGAACGAGCTCCAGGTGTACCAGACGCGTGACCATACATGTGATGATTATTCCATAGACTTTGGTCTGCGCATCATTTTGCTTGGCTATGATTGGACCAAAATAGTCTATTCCTACGTGATTGAAAGGGCGGGTTCGCTGTACACGCCGCTCTGGCAGGTCTTCCATTTCGGGATATTTGAACGGAAGGCTGTTCAGTCTTTGGCAAGGGACGCACACTCGTAGGACCTGTTTCACCAGTTGACGCAATTTCGGTATCCAGAAGCGTTGTCTGACATTGGCAAT
The DNA here is from genome assembly GCA_036418205.1 of Ostertagia ostertagi. NCBI lineage: Eukaryota > Metazoa > Nematoda > Chromadorea > Rhabditida > Trichostrongylidae > Ostertagia > Ostertagia ostertagi. Next base: position 59,701 of record MU868747.1, on the reverse strand, counting down.
CGTCTGCGCTGTGCTGCAGTGGTAAGGAAGATGCGCATCCTTTACGATTGCTCTCGCAAGGTTCGTCTTGGAGGCAATCAACATTGGATGCTTCGTGTCGAAAGCTATATGTGCGTTTCCTAATCGCCCGTGACATCGTAGAATTCCAAATTCATCTCGTCGTACGCTAAGTTGTTTCAGTGCCTTCAGCTGTTCTTCCGTGAAACAAGTGGTTTGGTGATGGCGAATGAGCACTCGTTGAGCCATCTCATTCTCTTCGGCCGTTATGTACGCATCACTTGACATCCGGCGCAGTTCTGGAATGCTTGCCTCGAGTCGTTTTCTCAGCTCCGCATTCACCTTCAGCGAGAGTCGATGGATGAAGCGCAGTACATACGCCAAAGTTCTCTTCACGGACGGCAGATGATTGTGTCGAGTCCAATCCAGGAGTTCCGATGAGGACCTTGTAACTGTTGTGACCGAGCATGATTGTTCAACTGGTAAGGCGAACATTCGACATTCTTTTGACCAGTACGATGGTTGTTTTAGGAACTCTGGTCCTTGCCACCACATGTGTCCTTCGAACTCTGTCTTAGTTAGCCCTCTTGTTCCGCAGTCTGATGGGTTGTCGGTTGTACTCACGTATCCGAACAGAACCGTGGTGCAGAGCTCATCACAAATTCTTCTTATTTCAGCAACTCTGTTCCTCACAAGAACGCCGACCGATTGCTCCAAAGTCGGTGTTTTGATCCAGCTGAGAGCTATTTCTGAGTCGGAGAAAACGCATACTTGTTCAATTTGGACTCGATGCCTGATTGCCCCATAAATTGAATATGCTAGCCTCATCGCCATGGTAAGAGCGTTAAGCTCCAATTTCGGAATAGTCGGCTTGTCCTTGATGGATGGAAGTTTGGACTTCCCAGCTACAATGTGGCTGCCTGATCCAGAGACGAGGTATGCGCAGGTTGCCATTCCGTGCGAACTAGCGTCAGCAAAAAGAACAAGGCCCACATGAGTGTCGATGTGAGCAACTTTCTCTCGGAAGTGCGATCTCGAAGCCATCTGCTCCTTCTACAATGTTCTGCCATTCTTGCTGGTGTTCCACTGACAGCGGAGTGTCCCACTCGTAGCCGAGTTTCCAAAGCTGCTGTAGAAAGTGCTTCCCTCGGAGCGTGAGCGGTGTAAGCAGTCCTAATGGGTCATAGATAGAGGCTACTTGTTCCGAGATAGATCTTTTTGTTAACTTTCCAGAGGTGGGCCGATAGTGGCACGTTAGAAGAAGCTCATCGGTTCCGGAATGCCACTGTATACCAAGGACCTTTTGAAATGTGTTAGTGCTTAGGTCTGCTGGTGCGATACGTGCATTGAGGGTAGCATCGTTTGAACGAAACTCTCGTAGATTCATTCGAAGATCGTTGAACAGCTGCTTTGAATCCGTGTAGAACTGCAAAGCCTCTTCTTCGGATGACGTCGTCACAATGATATTGTCCACATAGGTGTTGCTCGCTACTTCTTTTGCCAGTTTGGGATTCACCAAGCATGTGTCAAGATGATGCTTAATTGTGCCAGCCAAGAGAAACGGTGAACAACTGAGTCCAAAAGTCACCCGCGTGAACCTGTAGATGACCGTATTGTCTGGAGTCAGCGGTTGGTTGATATCGCGTAGCCAGATGAATCTTGTGGCGTCCCTGTCTTCACAATGCAAGTGGACTTGCAAGAATGCTTTCTCGACATCACTAATAATCGCGAAGCGTCCAAGTCGAAAGCGAAGCAGAATGTCGCAGATTTTCGGCAGTATAACCGGTCCTGGATGGAGTACATCGTTAAGGGATGGTTCTCCTTTCAGATGAGCAGAGGCGTCAAAAACCACTCTAAGTTTAGTGGTCAATCTAAGGTCTCCTTCTGAGGGGTGAGAACAGCATGGTGAGCGAGGTAGTGCACAATTGGTCCTTCTGTGTGGCTGTCCTCGTCCACTTCCTCAATGATACCTTGCTGGTGCTGACTCACGATCGTATCGTGATACTGTTGTAAAACAGCAGGTTCTTTGGCGAGCTTCGTAACCGTAGCCTGAAGTCTTCGTATAGCAATTGCTTTATTGTCTGGGAGTGCTCTGGCATTGCCTTTCCAAGGAAGCCTGACATAGTAGCCATCCTGTCTTTTCTCGATAGTCTGCTCAAACGTCTTCCAGACTTGCCTGTCCAAGTTCTTGCGTTCTTCGACATTTGGCCCAATAAATTCATGAACCCCTGTCGACTCAAATGTGCAGAACTGTTCCCAGTCCTGTTCGTCTTCAATGGAACCTGTCGTGCTCGTTTTGACTCCTGCGTCGGAGTGTGGCTGTTCCATAGGATGCGTTTCTGGAGGTGTTTCATATCCAGACACGAGATATCCTAGTTTCGAAGGAATGAGTGTCAGTCCCGAAGGCAGCGTCTTCTGGTTCGCGAAGCCTCCTTCAAGAAATGCGTACAGGTCCGCACATCCCAGTAGCACTTGAGGTTTGAGTTCCATGATATCCGCATGTATAGAAAGGCAGATATTGTTGTCACGCAGAAAAATCGTCTGTCCTCTTCGCTGAGGCTGCGTCTTAGTATTGGCTCTGTGACAGTCCCTATTTTCGTAACCGTTATTCTGTGAGATTTCCCGTAGGAATCCCACATTTGCACCTGGGTTATTCCGCATGTTTGCTGCAGAGGCTGCTTAGAGCCGAATGTGTTGATAGTCAACTTGGTTGAACTGATATCTCGCAACTGCAAGCGATCCGCCAGCTCAGTACAGATGAATGAGCGATCGGCCCCAGTGTCGAGCAGTACATGAATAGCTTCCAGAGCTTGATCCTTTGGGTTCAGGACGTGCGCTTGTCCCACGAGAATGTGGACGTCAGCTATGCTTCGCTGAAGGTTGACGAAGGCAGCTGTGGTTGGCACCTCATCGGATGGTTGGGGCTCTGATACCACAGTGTTCATTTTGGATGAATTCAGTGATTTCTGAACAGGCCGCTTGGGAGTGGCTCTATTCGAATGTTTGGTGCGGCTTTTTGGATTCGTTGAGGCTGCCAGATTGGTTTCTTCGCGCGAAGGGAGTTGTTGGCAAAGGGAGGTGTGATGGCCGTGGTTGTTACATATTCTGCATGCTCCTCCTTTGCATTGCCCTGCCCAATGTTCTGCAGAGCCACAGTTGAGACACAGGTTTCGTTTCCGCATAAAGGACATTCTTTCTTCTCGTGTAGCCACTTCGGTGCAGTCCTTTGCTGCATGATCGCCTTTACCGCAGTAGAAGCAGGAGTGTTGACGTTCCGAAGCTGAGGCGATTTTCCGCCCTGTCCGGGGATACCTCCTGTCTCCTGCTGGCTCTTGTACCGGCTGCTGCTCTCGCCTTTTCCCAACTCGGGTTACGATCTTGAGTTCCGTCCGGATATATTCTTTCGCACAGCTGAGAAGCATATTGGTGTCCCAGTTGTCGTTTGGTGACCGCTGTTCCTTAGTTCGTAACACGTGACGTTGTATTCCTTCTGTAAACTTTCCTAGGAGTTGATCTTGCAAAAAACAATTGTCAACGTTCTCTCCTTTTAGTTGAAGCTGCGATACGATCGACGACAACTCCTCCAAGAGTTTCTCTTGGTGTTCCAACCGTTCGCTTTGTGCTCGCGCTTTTTGTAGTCTGCGTATCATGTGGTCTACAAGAGCCTGTGTATTTCCGTATTTTTCCTTCAAATGGGCGACGACTAATGGATAGGTGCGACCAGACACCTCGAACTGCTTGACGGTTTCTTTAGCCTCGCCTTGAAGTGCGTCAAGGAGGTAATTCATCTTGTACAAATCGTCTATTTCTCGAGAATCCACAGAGTGCTGGAAAGCTCCCCAGAAGGTGTCCCATTCCCAGATGCGTCCGCTGAACTTGGGAATAGGAATCGGCGCCAAATTTGTCTGAGGGGCTTCTGAGAAGCTTGTGTGAGTTTCCATTTCATCGAGCTCCTCTAGGCGGCGCTTCAGGGCGCAGGTCAGCATTGTATGTCCATAATCCAGAACAGCTACGGCCGTTTCGACGTTGGAATTGACCTTTCTGAGGATGTCCTCCAACGACGGAGTATCAGCTGCCAAACTGTCAGCCGCACTACTGTAGCGTCCCAACGCGTCGTCAACACTGAGCGTTTCCGCTTCCAGAATGGCCTTCACCGTTCGGATCTGCGCCCGCTCCGTCCTCATATAGATCCTTCGCTCGTGCTCGTCCGATGGAGGTTGTAGAATTGCTTGTGCCCAATCCTTGTTAGCCTCCAATGCACTATTTGAGCCTATTCAGCGCTTTTGTTAGTAGTCCCTGCCTAGTGGACAGTGTAGTAGCCATGTTAGTCGTATAAGTGCGTCACTTCACTCCGTTAGTGATGCGTTCACTCTGTTAGTAGTGCAGTACGCGGACTATCAGCATGCACGGACAAGACTGTGTGCGAGAGATCGTGTCTGTACTCACTTCCTTTGTTTCTCGCACTCGTCCGATAGAAGCGCGTTCCAGTGGGTTTGTTCCTCAACCACTCCTTGACCGATCCTCTGCTGCGATTCCTTGATCGATCCTCGGCTTCGTTCGCTTAGGTCCGATGCACCATATATCGGTGGTTCGTAGGCGTGGACCTCCTGACGCGATAGAAGTTTATTGGGCGTATATGTAGAAGCAGAGCACAAGAAGAAACCGACTGAATCTCAGAGCGATCCACCGTCCTTATATACGATGGATTATGGGCGGGACAATAGCTATGATTACATTCTACAGTACAGATCAGCTAACAGATAACGTTAAGCTCAGCTTACAAGATGAGTCATCCAGAATCTACCAATACAATATGTATATGAAATACATATGAAATAATCACAACCACCAATCAACCATGCTTAAGTCATACGAAAACTAAATGTTATCATAAGAGAGTATGGCCTCATATATATTTTATCTTTTTTTGTTTCAAATGTGACCAGCGGTTATCACCATGAGCGTCCACAAATCGTCTCTAACACTCAGAAATTTTTCCGATGGGCTTTTTCCTGTACGTGGCGGAGTGTGGGTTGAAAGGAGGCGACCTTGTTTTCGAATTCAATTTATCGTCTAGATTATGTGCATCTATGAAAATTAAGTTCCGGGAAAGGTGATAATCATTTAGGACAGGTGAAACACGCTGTAGCGGAGACCGACAACCCTGTTGAAGCTACTGTAAGTAGTTTTGAGCTTTGACCTGAATTCCTAGCCATCAAGGGATGTGTACCAGACAATGACCATAAATACAGATTGACTAGTGGTCGAGATTTTTTTTAAATTTTTTCATGAACTAACTACAGCATCATGGTACTCGCCAAAAAAAAACTTGAAAAATCCACACGGAAAACGTGATTTCGCGTTTTTTTTTCTTTACTCAGTCATAAAGTTGGTTTACCTGTTGAGTTTTTCCGAGTTTGAAAAGACCATTAAACTCAGCTAGTCGAGATCTACAAAAGCTGTTTCCAAGCTCTGAAAGAGTTTCATCCAGGATTGCGCCATGTACTCGACTTTCATCCCGAGAAGTAAAGGCTTGTATGTGATGCGCATATAATCCCACTTATGCAGCCTGATCATTGCACAGGAAGACAAGTTTCTACACTCGCTCCCAGGGAAACGCCACGAACTCGAACTTAAACCACTATAGTTGAAGTGTGCAGCGTGAGCAGAGTACATACACCAGCGGAAGCATGGGCCGATGAAGCGAACAGCATTTGCAGATAAAGGTTGCTTAGTTGGCAGGCGTACTAGTCTGCTTATGAGTCCGCACTACCTGTGCTCCCCTCCCCCCCACCACGCAGGTCCTTCGCAATTATCATTTTATGGTAATTCCGCTTACGAGTGCGCATTCTGTAATTCGCCATGGAACCGTTGCCATCAATGCCTTTGTTGTAATTGATGAATGGGGCAATGGTTTTAGCATTGACGATTGCTTAGCTCGTCTATTGTCCGAGGTCCATTGGTTTAGAATACGAGGTTCCATTTTGCGCGTTCTCGACGGATTTCTTTGCTTTCCTCGCCGCTGGGGCATAATTTAGCACCCCCACTTCCACCATAAACCCAGTCCAATTGTAATCCCGCGCTTCGAGTGAATATTCTTCCCGGAGTCCAGGATCTCCACTTCATTTCAGGGCGCTAAATGACTGAAAGTGTTGCCTCTGCGCTCAATATCCCACATCTTGAGCTTGAATGAGAATCTAGATAGATTCTGGAAAGAGTGTCATATCCACACATATGGTAAATGCACGCTAATGTCTTCGTCTTCTAGCAATCGAGCGACCCAAAGCATCACATTTCTGCTGTGGAGGAGTGGTTTTCGCCAGCATGGCATGCCAAAGGGAGGGACGAGTTCAGTCACATGACATGAGCCTCATGAAAGAAATGCTGTGGAAGACGGTGGAAAAACCGTCGGCAGAAAAAAAACCAGGAGTATAGTTCATATCTCGAAGTCTGATTGGGCGTGTCACCGGAAATGACGTGTTGGGCACAGCACTTGATAGAAGTCGAGGTAAGCAAACCAGCCCTTTTGGCGTTTCTGCTGGGACCGTATGCTGAATGTTGGGGAGGGGATGGGGTCCCCAACGGTCGACGGTTTACTTCAACTCGGTTGGTACGATAGGAGAGTACTGACGCAAGTGGTGCAGCTGGTCCAGCAGCTTTGCCAGAAGGACCTCGGGGACCCAGCAGAAACGCCAAAAGGGCTGGTTTGCTTATCTCACAGAAGTCGCGCAGATGAACCGCCTCCAGCATATTGTACTTTGCTGGGAATCAGCAACACAGGGCCGAAGCAGCTTATCCACGCAACTATCTATCAAGTGCGGTGGCTGCCACGTCATTTCCGGTGACACGCCCAATCAGACTTCGAGATATGGACTGCATGTATGAGAAACATGTCAAATTTGAAAAGTTGAGGTTGTTCTAATAGACAGTGCAATCATTGATTGATTCCACACTTAGACCTTGTCGAGGTTTTAACAACTCCAGAAGGTTATCAAGAAAGTATTGAATCTGCTCAACGTTTTCTATCATGCGGTCGATTGTTTTGTTGAATTGTAAGCTTTTTACAATAAAATGAAATTTACTTGGAATTTGGTCATACTCGCAAATTTCTAGTGGAAGTGAATTTCTCGAAAATTTCTTTCAGTTTTTCTCTCCCATTCAACACTAATAAATTTGTAGTGAACATGGTTTGCCTCTCACGCTGTTCCGTTTTTCATGGGTCTGTGGTCCGATTTTGGAGAACGCGTGAGTACTCGTCATTCAAACGTTCATAGCTTCGTTCGTTATCAACTTTTTTCAGAGCTCTACTGCTAATTATTTATTTATTTATTTATTGAATGCGCTCGAAAGGCGCGCTACAACGAAAAGCTAGAGCCGCAGGTCATACTATGAACCTTCAGAAAAAAAAACACCAGCCATAACGGGAAAAGAACAACTCAGTTTTGAGAAAATTCAGTTTTCCATATAAGAGCTCTAGTGAAAATTTAATATGTAAAGAGCATGTAGAACAAATACCTCGACCTGGGCTCGCTGAGATGAAAAAAATATTCAGAATTTTCTAAAACGGGCAGAAGAAAAAAAAACTACAAAAAGGAAAACAATGGAAAAGATAGCAAGAATCCTGTCGGACAGGAGGTTCATACTATTAGCTCAATCGCTTAAAAGAAGGATACTCCAGAGTGCCACTATACCACTTTTGAACCTATTGGACCAGGCTGCATTCCCGCTGCACGGAAAGGCACTCAAGCTGAATCACAGTACACACGATCAGTATGCTTGCGAGGCTACAAAACACACTATACCAGAGGTTGAACGCAACACAGACCTGCACCAGTCGGCTATGGTGCCCGCTCGCCACACTTGGGGTCATAGGGGCTTACCGAGACTTCGAAACACGGGTATACCGACATCCCACGTGGAATCGGTAAGCTAGGAGTGCCACGGATAAACCGCTTAGTAAGTGTGTAATGTAACCAGGGACAAATGATCCCTGTGTATTCATGTCAAAGACCGGTTCAATGGTGGTTCAAAGAGGGAAAAGTGTGTATCTCAATAGCATGAGGCGCCTGAATGTATAGTCTATGTGAGGAAGAACGTACTGTGTCCGCTGGACCTTAAAAGGCAAAAGCAGATGTGGTGTTAAACAAGAAATAAGTGAGACATCCAGCTATCGAAAGTGGTGAAGACGACCTCCAATTTATGGAAGGAGACAGCACTGATCGGCACTCGACAACCGCTGAGATAAATCAGCCAGCAAAACCAGCGTACCAGCCACCGCAACCGCATAATTGGTCCATCCACGCAGTAGACACCATTTCATTGACGTCGCAGGAGAAAAGCACATGCACCTAGAGCATGCATTCTATCGAATCTCCAGCGAATGTATAGGCCGCGCTTTACGGGATAGGCTCTACTAGAACAGTCGCACGACTATGAATCTGGAATACCCATAATGATAAGAAGGTCAAACTTCTTCAATCTTTCACAAGAAATATGGACACTTTCGGAGACTCAAGAACGCTAGCTGGCAGCATTTCCAGCCATTCCATCGCGCAGCGGAAAAACAGTGAGTTTGTAACCACCAGCTGCCGCCTTCTTTTGAGTCGCACACAATGCAACAAGAAAGCACTCGCACTCGACAAGGTAAAAGGTCCTATATTTGCTGGCTTAATTGGCTTCCTTTTAAAGTATTTTTGAAACAGAAAACAAGATCAGAAAACACTTGCAGATAAAGCAGGCTCTTCAATTTCAAGAGTTTTAACTTTGTTGATAGGTGGGCATAGACTGGTAACAGTTCGAAAAACATTTGTGAATCAAAAGAATTGTCGTGAACTACCTCCTGCACTTTCTCAAGTTAATTAGAAACTAAAGACTGACGCTTTTGGGGAAATATCAAAATTCTTCTGAACTACTACTCATCTGAAAAATCATCCCGTGTTCCGTTTCTCCTCCAATGATTGTTTTTAGGGCTTCTGCTTAAGCAGCGAACTTTCAACGAATGGGCCATACTTTCTTCAAGTCAGTTTGCATTGAATAGCGGAAAAAAGATTGAAATCAAAACGAGTCTTCAAAGGTGCATGATGCTGGATTACATTTGAAATGTGAACATTGTGTGCCAAGATTCAGTATTTGGTGAAAATCCAGTTGGGGGGGGCCACTCATATATCTTATCTACATATCTTATCAAAGTGACTATCTAATCAGAGCGAAGTTGCGGAAAGGCCCTCATATCTTATCAACATTCAGAGCACAGGCTCTGTGTGTGCGATTAGATAGGATACCACTCGCACTAATTCGGCCAACCAGTCGTCAAATTCCTCCTTTGACTTCGCCTTCAGCTCAGGCCACGTGGTGAACATCGTGAAAGTGCGAAGTGTCAGCAGGGCAGCAGCCATTTCCGCTATAGAATGGTAGGCAAGGGTAACAGTCAAATGAATGTGTGACGTAGCAATCGTAGGACACCGTCTCAGTACGCTGATTACGTTTGATAAGATATGAGTGCCTTCCCCTATGCTGTGATTAGATATGAGGGCCTTTCCGCAACTCCGCTCTGATTAGATAGTCACTTTGATAAGATATGTAGATAAGATATATGAGTGGCCCCCCCCAACTGGAGTTTCACCAGATTCTAAAAGACAATCCCGAATAATCGCTGCCTCAACTTGATTTACTGCTCGTAATAACTTCGTATAGCATACATTATTGATATAACGTAAGAGTTCTTTTACTCATATATGTTGATCATTCTTACTTACGGGTAACTTACATCAAACAGCGCGTTCCGGGAAGGGCCGCAAACGCTAGAGCGATCGGCGGGCTCTTTAGGGCCTTCGTTTTCTCTCCAAGTGTGAATTTTCAAGGACCTACTCCTACGGAACTAGTTTTAGTGGACACTGGCCGCGGCGTCTGTCTCGCCCCTAAGCTTACGTTCCTTATCGTGGATCAAATTACAACACCCGCCATGGTGGCCAGCTGAGTCGCTAGGAAACTGAGAGAAACGAGGAGGAATCTAGCTGAATATCACTAGTGTTCCTTGTCAGCGTTTTTGTTGCAGCTAAAGCAGTTTCATCCACCTGCTAAGCGATTACCTATTCTGAGTTCTCACCATAGATTCACAACGTTGGATTCGAAAGGGCATTTCATTTCAATGCGACAGAACGGCGTGCTGGGTGTTTATTTGTTATTGGCAGAGTTAACTAAATAGTGAATATTTACTTTACGTTTCTCTTTAAAACAGAATTTCATGAATTCAAATACACATATTACACGGGGGATTGAGACAAATAGTGTGCTAAATTTTGAGCAAATCGATTGCAAGCGAAGCAAATGAACATTAATAACACATTGTCGAAACACTATACATAATAGATTGTCTAAGATTACATCATTGTCAGAGGGGAGATTTCGTTAAAAATATTACATAAACAAACGGTCAGCAGAGCCATAAGGAAGTGGAAAAAAAATTGGAAAAGTCAACTAGTAAATACCCATGTAAGTTCTCACAATACGCTGAATGACACATGTTTGCACATGAGGAACAATATTTGAACATATACAAAACAATGGAAGATGAAGAGAAAGAAGAAGAAAATGAACGTATAGAAAGACAACTGAGGTCACAGTAAACCTCAATATAACACAAACAAAATATGAGACGGAACACATACTTACTGTTGTCATTATTGCTATCACAATTATTAATATGATTATGGTTTATTTTAAAGCACTGACTAAACTGGAGGAGCAAGAGCGGGAAATACCACCATCCCCCTCAAATATGAACAAGCGAACTCAACTGCAACGCTACATGCGTGTTACCTTGCTGCAACGTAAGTGACCTGGGAATGGTGCACAACATCGACAGCCAATCACAAACCACACTCCCACTGTAACCACGAAAGCTTACAAAAACGCATTAACATTGCAGACGAATTCGATTGTACATCTAACAAGAAGAATCATATACTTTTAAACTCTGAATAGAAATTATGGTTATAAATAGAAATAAATAATAGTACTCTCAAGGCGATAAGAAACATCTCAATTACAGATAACCGCTGCTCCACCTAAGAAGATTCGATCTCTTCATTTTATTCAGCTTTTTCGTTGATGGCCCTACGTAAGGTGAGGTACCGTCACCCTTCGCATTGTCCTTGCGTTTCCTGGAACAAGACTATCAAACTTTTGAAAAAAAAATTCAAAAGTTTATAGACGCAGGTTTTAAGTAGATCGATTCCTATTGAAAAGCTTAAAAGGTGATGGCTGTGTTGCTCAAGAGCTTAGTTGCTAATCCTTATTCTCCATATCCTACTCCACTACACTACAAGGAAGATAGCACATCTCCAAGTGCCACTACCAGCTGACGACAAATGCAACGTAAGCGCTCCAAAGTAGTGCCCATCACATTACATGATACCGAATGACCCTGGACACTTAATTAACACATTGACGACAGTATGACGCGCATGCATTGATATTTTTTGTGCTAGAAAGTTGTCCGTCTATGTCTTCGGATCCAGGAAATGCTATACCATCATTGGTAACAAAATTTAAAAGAGCAGTGCTACTTTTGGAAGATGTCAAAAAAAGATGCCGAGAAACACGCCCAAAAGGCTGTAGTCAATGTGTTGAATTACTACTTTTTCTTCTTTATTTTATAGAATTAAATAATGAGAATAAGGACTGATACGAAAGGTGGGCGTAGCTCAGGTGCATTCATAGGGGACCAAACTCGAGTACTCAATGGGGATTCCGCCGAAAACAAGCCGTTTGCGTGAAAAGCAATAGACACATTAATATCAAGAATTGAGATTGGAGACTCACCGTAATAGAAGGTTGAGCATCGGAGATGATGGATCAGGAGCCATAGCATAATAAGGATTACACTTATCAGGAAGTACAATTACCTTATATTAGAAACATGGGAACCCAAAAGACAAGGTGGAAAAGTGAATTTCTGTTTATGTTTGTGATTATCAGTTCATTGTTTAATGTTGTAAACGAAATATTTTTTCATTTCACGAAGAATTGCAACGCTACGACTTTATTATTCGCATATGATGTGAAGTACCTCCATTTGGTAACAACTGAACCAGGCAATACTCGTCCTCTTGATTGTCCAACAGATGCTTTTCTAACGCCCTTGTAATCAAGTCGTTCATTCGATCTCCATTCTTCACCTTAACTCTGACATTTGTGTTTATGAACTATACAACGTGATTGGACTTTCACGGCTAACCCTAGGATTAAAACTGTTACAACCTGTCTCTAGCACCACAACATAACCTTACAAGGGACACTAAATTCCTTAAAGTCCATACAGTTCGTGAATGGGCAAGGTGGACAGCAAACTTTTTCGAATCAAGATCAATAGGGCTATATTTTGTTAGCCTATGCAAAGGAAAATTATGTTTTGGGCTGTAAATTTCCTACTGCTTAAGCCATTCCACTATACTGCACAGTTCTAATGATTCATTGTTGTGGACTTGAAGGATCAGGCCAATATAGATTTCCTGATTTCATTGTCCAACTTTTCTATTACCTTCAGAATTAAGTGCTGTACATATTGCAGAAAAGCACTGAGCTATGAAGGTACCAGTTTCGATCATTTGGCCGTGTTTTTTCACAACAAACGGAGAAAAATCAGGTTTTATCAGACTCGGCGAGAAGGCAGCACTTGTTAGGTACTCTTTCAAATTTAAACAACTACAAGAAGTGAACCCACCTTGATACACTTGTAATTCGCGCATCCGCCACCACTGGGTTGACACTCGTCATCGAGTCCGACACGGGCCAAGTGAAACGAGCCAGCGTCTCCCTGAGGTCCAGAAGACTGATACGATGAGGAGGAACATGTTGAAGCCTGTTGGGAGGATTAGTCACGTTATGCATGCTCATTCCAGGTTTTTTCTTCTTGGTAACAAATAAAGCATCTGAACACTACTAAGTAACGAATTTAGTTCCTAGTCGCGAGGGAAGGTATCGTTTGGTCCCAATGACAGTCAGATTGGTGACACCCTACTGCCGCCCTGAACAATTTCATCTACGGGTGACACCCAATATATTAGATTTTTGCAAATTTGTGGCATATTATTCAGAAAGGCGGTATTTATGATGACCGTGAACCATACATGTGTGACACAGTGAATATTTTAAGAGGATTTAAGAGGAGGTGCGCATAATGGAGCTTCTAGTAACATTTTCATCACAAGTTCGCCAATACTTTTCCCTAATATTAGAAGAATGGTCTACGGTTAGCTGCTATAGAAAGTTGAAAGGTAAGAAGAGAAAGCGGGAGAACAAATAAGGAGTGAAAGTGAAACGAAAGGCTTCGAAATCAGTGAGGACATATAACTTGTATTGGAACGACGTTCAGTTAAAAGGATGTGTTGTAGCTGCCATGTAGAAACCAAAACATAGTATGTCGATGTACCAAGTACCAGCCCGGACAATTTCGGAGAATGAAATAGCCTGGACACATTCCAGACTTCCAGACTACTAAACAGAACCTATGAAGGACAGGGACGGTTAGGTTTCACCAGTTAGCTCGTTATTTCAAAACCACAAGTTTCAGTTCTTTTTCTTTTTTCCCGGAATTTCGCACCCCTGAGAACACTTCCCCCCAAAGGGGAACGCAGTTGAGCCATCCCCGAAGGAAGCGAGGCCTGCCCGAGTGAGGAGGGCGACAGCGATTGTATCAGCCTAATGTCGCTTTGTTTTCAAACTGCTTCATTCTTCCATGTTAAGTTACGACAGTGAAAGGAATACTAGGAAGGAAATTGAATTTTTTGGCAAATAGAATATTTGCACACTCGTGGCTGCCGTGTGGGTTTATGTTAGACGTGATGTGTTTCTGTTAGAATGATACAAGAATTCGGAGAGAAGCGGCGCAATCACAATGATAATGAATGACATAGCTCTGACGCGCATGCGCGTCATAATGTCGTCAGCGTGTTAAGAAATCAAGACTAGAGGAATTGCTGTTTAATTCCGTAGCCGTTCACATCTATGTATCAAGACTGCAGTGTAGTATATCTTTGGGCAAGGAAAAAAAATGAATCATCCTCAAAAACTTGCATTTTCCTTCTGTAGCCAGTTCAAGTATATTCGGATTTCAGGATGTGAGTTTTCGCCACTGGATGTCTTTCCGCACAAGAGAGCATACAGCGGCGATTCCACTCAAGAACTAGAAGCTTCTATTTCGTCTACCATGCCTGAATGTTCTGTAAGTATCACGTACTTTTGTTTTATGAAATGCAGTGAATTTCTATTTGGCATTTCCCTTCATTACACCAGGAATTCCGCCTTGCTTCGCGGCCATTGCCGGCTGTAGCGATGCTGACCAATGTTTGCACTCAGTGGTTCATACACTTACTTTCTGATGTGATACTTTACCACACCTCCCTCCCCTTCTCCCTCCCTCTTTTCGTCTCGCTTGACGCATTCTTTTGATGAACCTGATTTTCTGCAATCGCTTGTCGTTGTAGTGCCCTCATTATATCTGCATTTTAGAGAGCCTGCTATGAGCACTCGCGTATGGATTGCGATGAGTCAGCATGTTGCAGCGTTTCGGAGCAGCAGAAGCGTGGCTACCATCAGAGCGATGTTGGTTTTTATTACTTTGTGCATGAATTATCGACATCATATCTGTTCTTGCTCCGGTGGTGGGTAGCTTGTCATGTGTGGCTGATTTGGAGGTTTGCGGTTTATACATGTTGTACTGCGTGTTTTTGCTCTCACGCGAAAGACGTCCTATGTCGTCTGTACTTAAACTTGACGACAACGCGGGGACTTATATCCCGCGCCATTGCTAGGCCGCTGCGCACCCATTACACTAATTTTTTTCGCGCACGCCTGGTTCTTCTAGAAGTTTCTTGTAATTATTGAATGGAGGAGACCTTGACCTAGCTAAAAACATAGTGGTCCATAGAATGGTCACGTATGCTTCAATTTAGAGGAGGATTTCTGAACCATACGAAATCTTCAGCCTAATAAATTTTTCGTTTACTTTTTCTTCCTATGAATGTGAAGGTTTAAATAGTAGTAGAAGTAGATACGGTACCTTAGAGATGACAATATATGTGTTTTGATTAAAATAATCAACTTAAAATTGCCTTTGAAGTTCATTGCAGCTTGTTCTAAAGAATATCACTTTTTCATTGTTATTCCATGTCTTTCAATAGAAATTCCCGCTACTGTACCTCCGAGTAGGTTGTGCTCATTACAATATATTGATCTGGCCTTGTATTGATCATTATTTATGTTTTTATCACTCAAAATTTGCTTGAACGACCTAAGGCGGCCGTGCCCACAAAATCGCCCGGTCCCACGCGGCCAAAAGTGCCAAAACTCGCGTTGTTGGTCAACGTGTTAAATTTCGTTCTGTGGTGGGAGGGGTTGTAGGCGTAAACCAGGGTTTCAATTGTTAGGAATGGTCGTTTGATTTTTGGGTTCAGCGACTCATCATTCCACTTCACCACCGTTTCATCCATTACTCAACTTGATTTGAAAAAAAATCCATCAAGCGACAGTAGGCTGATACAATCGCTGTTGCCCTCCTCACTCGGGCAGCCTCGCTTCCTTCGGGGATGGGGCTCAAATGCGTTCCCTTGGGGAAGTGTTTCAGCGCAATGCGAAATTCCGGCGCGAAAAAAGGGGAAAAAGAACTGAAACTTGTGGTTTTGAAATAATGAGCTAACTGGTGAAACCTAACCGTCCCTGTCCTTCATAGGTTCTGTTTAATGGTCTGGAAGTTCGAATGTGTCCAGGCTATGGGAAGATCCATTTCATTCTTCAATGATAAACTCTCTCGGTTGCGTTGGTATTGTCCGGGCTGGTACTTGCGTACATCGACATAACTATGTTTTTGGTTTCTTCAGCGAGCTACAACACATCCTTTTAGCTGAACGTCGTTCCAACACAAGTTATATGGCCTCACTGATTTCGAAGCCTTTCGTTTCACTTTCACTCCTTATTTGTTCTCCCGCTTTCTCTTCTTACCTTTCAACTTTCTATAGCAGCTAACCGTAGACCATTCTTCTAATATTAGGGAAAAGTATTGGCGAACTTGTGATGAAAATGTTACTAGAAGCTCCATTATGCGCACCTCCTCTTAAATCCTCTTAAAATATTCACTGTGTCACACATGTATGGTTCACGGTCATCATAATACCGCCTTGCCTTTCTGAATAATATGCCACAAATTTGCAAAAATCTAGTATATTGGGTGTCACCCGTAGATGAAATTGTTCAGGGCGGCAGTAGGGTGTCACCAATCTGACTGTCATTGGGACCAAACGATACCTTCCCTCGCGACTAGGAACTAAATTCGTTACTTAGTAGTGTTCAGATGCTTTATTTGTTACCAAGAAGAAAAAACCTGGAATGAGCATGCATAACGTGAACTAATCCTCCCAACAGGCTTCAACATGTTCCTCCTCATCGTATCAGTCTTCTGGACCTCAGGGAGACGCTGGCTCGTTTCACTTGGCCCGTGTCGGACTCGATGACGAGTGTCAACCCAGTGGTGGCGGATGCGCGAATTACAAGTGTAATCAAGGTGGGATTTTCTGTAGTGTTTAGTTGAGAAGCTACATAACAAAGTGCTGCTTCTCGCGAGTCTATAAAATCAGATGTCTTTCTATGGTTTGGTTGTGAAAAAACACGCAAATGCGGGCGAAACCGGGTACCTTCATAGCTCAGGTGTTTTCTGCAATATGTACAGCAAATAAAAAAACCTTTTTTAAAAATTTTTTTCTGAACAAGGGTAATAGAAAAGTTGGAATGAAATCAGGAAATCAATTTATACTGGCCTGATCCTTCCAAGTCCACAACAATGAATCATTAGAACTGTGCAGTATAGTGGAATGGCTTAAGCAGTAGGAAATTTACAGCCCAAAACATAATTTTCCTTTGTATAGGCTAACAAAAATAGCCCTATTGATCTTGATTTGAAAAAGTTTTGCTTGTTCTATGGCCCATTCACGAACTGTATGGACTTTAAGGAATTTAGTGTCCCTTGTTAAGGTTATGTTGTGGTGCTAGATACAGGTTGTAACAGTTTTAATCCTAGGGTTAGCCGTAAGTCCAGGCACGTTGTATAGTTCATAAACACAAATGTCAGAGTTAAGGTGAAGAATGGAGATCGAATGAACGACTTGATTACAAGGGCGTTAGAAAAGCATCTGTTGGACAATCAAGAGGACGAGTATTGCCTGGTTCAGTTGTTACCAAATGGAGGTACTTCTAATCTCGTATTCGAATAAGTCGTAGCGTTGCGATTTCTCGTGATTTCTGTATAACGCAATTTAAACAATGAACTGAAATCACAAACAAAATCAGTAAATTCACTTTTCCACTTGCCTTTTTTGGTTTCTCCATTGTTTCTAATTAAGGTGAATTTGTACTCCTGTAAGTGTAATCCTTATTATGCTATGGCTCCTGATCCATCATCTCCGATGCTCAACCTTCTATTACGGTGAGTCTCCAATCTCAATTCTTGATATTAATGTGTCTATTGCTTTTCACGCAAACGGCTTGTTTTCGGCGGAATCCCCATTGAGTACTCGAGCTTGGTCCCCTATGAATGCATCTGAGCTACGCCCACCTTTCGTATCAGTCCTTATTCTCATTATTTAATTCTATAAAATAAAGAAGAAAAAGTAGTAATTCAACACATTGACTACAGCCTTCTGGGCGTGTTCTCGGCATCTTTTTTTAGACATCTTCCAAAACTAGCACTACTCTTTTGAATTTTGTTACCAATGATGTTATAGCATTTCCTGGATCCGAAGACAGGCGGACAATTTTCTAGCACAAAAAACATCAAGTGAATCTAGCGAAGCCATGCCCTTTCGCGAGGACGTGCATGCGCATCATACTGTTGTCAATGTGTTAATGAAGTGTCCAGGGTCATTCGGTATCATGTAATGTGATGGGCATTACTTTGGAGC
>MU868747.1:20580-38466 GCA_036418205.1 Ostertagia ostertagi | reverse complement strand
GTTTCTATTCTATGGATCGGATATTGATATAACTATAAACATTGTGGTCCATGGAATGGATCGGATCTAACAAAGGTTTTCCAAATCGTGAACTTTTCAATTTCCAAATCGTGAACTTTTCAACTGAGTTCAAACTCACACAAACCCCAAAAGGCAAGATTCAGGATTGAATTATGAGGTAATTCCACTCAAATGTGAAAGTAGGGGTAGGAAGTGGACCGCCAGTGGAGAAAAAAGAAAAAAAATCGTGAAATACACAGGAAATACGAGCCTTTTGCTCTACGCTGCGGAGAAGTTCAAAAGGCCGGCAGGGAGATGAGAGATAATGTGAGCGCGGAGAGCGCTAGAGAAGTACGAGTAGAGAGAGCATAGCAGATCAACATTGCGACGCAGACAAGATATCGAGCGGTGGGCGGAGCGTGTCGCAACAGGTGGAGCGTGTCAAAGTTCTTAGCGCCTAGCGTCTAAGTAACGCTTTTCGAAGTAGGGAAGTGACGCGACCTCTACACTTGCGTACCTAGCGCTTCTAGCCACGTAAAGGCTCATTAAGTGGGTCTGAACCGAAAATTCGTAGAACTTGGAGAACTCTTGCTAAAGTGGAGCATATTCAACCATTCGATGAACCTCGCCGTGTCTAGTCATATTATGGTGTGTCTATAGAATAGATGCAAAAAATTAGAAAAGAAGTAGCGCATGCGCGAAAAAATAAATATTTTGTGTGTGCAGCGCATGCGCTGCACACGGTCCCACACGGTGCTCAAGGTGTGAAGCACTTGCGCCTTGCGCTGTCGTCAACGTGCCAAAGGCGCGATAAGGCCGCAAAAGTAGTAAACATAGTGGAAAGCCGGAGCGCCCCACAAGGGTGCAGGACGATGCCGGTTTCGCAGCGAGAGATAAGCCCCTGCAGCCTAACAGGGTAACAGCCGCGTCGCTCGCGCCGCTGTCCGCCCAACCCCTCGCCGTCCGACTCTAGCCGCTCTAGCAGAGATCCTTCGCATTAATGAGGTCAGCACCGATGAGATACACCTAATGACAAATCAGCGTGTAAAAAAGGTCCCGTTTCTCGGATTAGACAGTAGCACTTGTTTTTCTTCGTCATTCCTACATCAGACCACCTCTAACATGATTTCTATTAAGCTATCTTATCATCGTAAGCTCGCCTTGAACAGATCCAAGGTATACTACAGATACTTTGTGTTCGCAATGGCCGCTCCACCCATGTCCGCACTGAAAACGCCACCACGCTGGCGCTTTCGTCTCTGCTGACCCACTCCTGCTTCTACTTTTTCTTGTTGAAATCTCCCGTACAGGCGCTCACTTCTTCTAATGATACTCGTACACCGTCTTGAAACAACTGCAGAGAGACGTCTTCTGTAAGGCTTTCCAGTTTCTTTTGCTTTTCTTCCACTGATGGATCATATGCAACTAACAAAGCCTTACTTGAGCCCCAGATTGCAAGCCCTATTATTTCTTAGAAGTCTTAGGTTTCATTAATTTGTTAAAAGTAAAAATAATAAACAATGATAAGGACAAAAAGGCTCTTCTAACCGGTCCAGGAGGTCCACCGTCTACTCGACCATCGATCCACTCCTCGTAGTTGGTGCCACCTTCATGTGAGGCTCGAACACCGACTGGTGATCCAACAGCAGGTTCCAGTGCAGGATCGGTGAAACTGGACTGAGAATGGGAATGGGAGTGCGACTGCGACACATTAGTCGCACTATCCTCTCCAGAACGGGATGAGTTGAAAAGACGAGCCAAAGTGTTGCTGAACAAAATCGTCATTGATTACTATCAAATTACATTTGCAGCCATTTTCTAGTCAGTAACTGTTGGTGAAAATGACATCGAGAAGCACACCTTTTAGGTAAAACACCCGAATTTCCGTTGGATAAACTGGTGTTGTGACGTGAATTCATGTCAGGTGTTGATATCACTGTTGGCTGCTCAACTTCCAACGATCGATTGAAACTGAAAGTTAGGTTCACCTCTAAAACAAATTAATGGTGAAGCGATATCACCAATCATATGCGCCGTCAACTCTGATTGGACATGAACAACGTGTGCAAGCAGTGCCTTTGAATGGTTAGCAAGCAATCGACCAACCACAGGCACCCCTTGCATTCGCTACACCCCTTGAAAGCCTGTGAAGATTCGAGCGCTCTTAAACCAAGTAACGCATGACATCATTTGAAATACATTTGCGTTAGCTTCGCACTAACCTTCCTCCCAATCATAAGACGTTGGAAGTGGAACGAAAAGCCTTCGCCGCTTAAAAGTTGATCGACTAACCAAGCCCTCCATATTTTCAAGACCGGCTCATTTCTGGAAGGTATGGAGCCTGACTACTCCACGTTACGCTATTGCATTGGAAAACGGCACACTTTGGAGACAACGTAGCATTGTTTAAGGCCAAAATTAGCTTTGACTGAATATTACTAGATGTCCTAGGGCGACAGTTGCGACAAGTAATGTTACGCTCAGAACTATGATTTACCCTTCGAGAATCCTCATATTCCCATCATATTTTGGCACAGAACAGATAAGATATAAGGAGAAGAGGATAACTACACCGCCCTTCCCACCATTCTGGAATGAAATGAAAAACCACACTTCGCTTCATAAGTGAGTGTTCATAGCATCCCAACGCAGAAATCGCATTATTGTCCGATAAAAAGAATGTGTAGAAAAACACACCATTCCTTTTCCGATAAACACGGCAAGAAGTGGAACCAGGCACAGAAGACTCGATCCATAGGAATGTGATAGGCGCGGGCGGCCGATTGGAACAGTCTTAACTTCGCCAGCACTTCAAACTCCTTGCGTCGTTTTTCGAAATTGATCAATCCTTCTGTAATGGAACAAAAACAGATTTGGGGTGGAACGGATATTCTGAATCTGTTCTTGCAACACACTTGAATCACTTGTAAAATTTACGAACGAATGAGTTCATTGAAAGAACTGTCATTGATTTCCTCACAAAACGAGCTTCAAATGCAATATCATTTACAGGAGTAACCTGAACGAAAGACTCATCTAAAAATCGAAAGATTTTCAGTATTCACAGGTAAGGCAGTAAAAAGCTATAAACAATTGTTTCCTTTCTAAGTCAACACTTCCACTACTCACCATCCCTGTATTTACAAGACTATCTTTTCCCTGAATGGGACACTAACATCACTAATAGCCACTGTCAGTCACAGTCAAACAAATCGAACCGGTTCTTTCTTCTAAACCTCTTGAAATCCTCTCTATGAAGGTTACTTTAAGCGCTCGAAAAACGATTTGCGCCTGGCTCTTTGAGGGAGACGTAAACAGAAAAGCCTTTCTTTTCACAAACACACTGTTTGAGCGGATAAAGCCAGTGGGATAAGCTTCAGCACAACATTTATAACATTACAAATTCCTTTCAACAAAGACGCTATTTTGCCACCAATCCTACTTTGCTCCTTTCATTGTCCTTATAAATCCAGTCACGTGAGGCTCTATAGCTTCACGCTGTCGTCAGGGGTGACTATATACTTCTACGTCCAGAATTTAATATGGCTCATCGGTAACTTGCCGCGTGTTAGTGGGCTTTTGAAGCGCACTGGCTCAGTAAACTGAATTGTGTGTGAGATAACTGACTAGGAGCTAGTGAGTGGTCAACAGGGGAGATGTTGTAGTTGTTTGCTACGGACTGCTTATGTGTGTCGTCTAAATAAAGTTAATCAATAACATTAACTAATTTTTTTATGACACTGTTGATGCTTTCGGCGGTCGTCACCTTATAAAAATCACTTATATTTATAACTGAGTGAGATGTAGAAGTAAATGTCACTAGACCAGTCAGCGGAGGGGGGAGAGCTGGTTACTACCGCGAAGTGATTATTCTACTATTGTAGCATCCTAGATTGAATCATGCGTATTAGCGCGATTGCATTGTTGTGGAGCGGGGTAGAAAACAGGGGGGGGCAGCAGCAGAGGCTACGTTAATAATAGAGGTTATCACACCTTTTCTGAGTTGCACTTTCAGATTAAGTGCGTAGCAGCACAGGCAGTACAGCACTGAGCTATGAAGGTTTAAGGTACTACCGAGCTTGTTCGTGCACAAATTTACCAACAATGCTCCTGAATGAAAAATCACCACTACCTAGAAATAAGGACTGACCTTCTGTAAAATCCTGAGTACCCTGATCAATTCATAGTGCAGATCAGTAAGAAACGGACGTGCCCGGAAGTATGGAGGACGGTTCGCTGGATTGGCTGCTAGATCATCGTCGCTCTGTGCGTTTCGACGAGTCATTCTAAGCCAACTGTGGTCGTCTTAGTGTGAGGGGCTTCTTTGTTTCCCTTTTTTTTGGGCAAGTGACCGGTTCCTGAATATGGAATAAAACGGGACTAAGACGACAGTTAACAGAAAGCGGACGATGAGAAGTATAAGGCACAGAAGAGACTAAAGCCCACTCGGAGAACCGATTCATTTACCAGAACCAGCCTTCGTTTTCTGAGAAGAATGGTCAAACGAATCTTCCACGGAAGAAGCTCCGCCCGCATTACCACAGAAAACGATAACTTAAGGAGTCTTCTTGACATGAAAGAGTGATCATTTTGTCTTGTGTGTAGGATTAGTATTATCGAAACTAACGCTTATGTTCCGTTCTTTTTGCTATGCTCATGAGGCTAGGGGCCTAAGGTATCGTTTTTCTGTGGTAATGGAGGCGGAGCTTTTTCCGTGGAAGATTCCTTCAAATACAACGGGAAACGATTTTACGACAGAGACTGTTGTGAGCTTCACTGCGAGATAGATATAAGCCTCTAATTGAGCCTGGATATGATGATAAGGTGCGTGTGTGAATAGGAAGTGTGGAGGTGGAAGATTTGCAAATGCAATTTCTAGCTAAAGGAGTATGATATGAATGATTAAGCAAGCGCATGAGGATCAGTGGAGAGAAGAGGACAGGGAAAAGACCAGGCTCACGAAAAAGGACGGGTAAAAAATGACGAAAAGTAAATTCAGTACCAACCCAAAGCAACGAACAGAAGAAGAAACAAATGGAAAGGAGTAGAAACGCTAAAACAAATGAACGCCTTCTCGGTTGTGTGAAGAGCAAAAACCACTACAGCAGCTAGTTCTAGAGAGCTGATAAAAAGTAATTGAAAAGCTAATATAGCGCCAAAAAATGATAAAATTTCAAAAATTTTTTTTTTTTTTTTTTTTTTTTTGGCCGCGAAACCGCAGACAAAACTCAACTTGTGCTAAAGTTGAGGGACAGCACGTCAGCACGAAGAATGAGAACATGAAGCGCAAAAATTTAAACCGGAGCACTTTTGAACCTATATGAAGCGCAGCGAAAAGCTACATCAGTGAAACGGATCAAACCTTATTCCCAAGTGAACGATGAAGTAAACCAAGAGAATTGAGGATTTATGAAGTCGAAAACCTCTTGAAATCAACTTAATTGTGCCCGATCTCAAGCCTTACCTGCTCGAGAATACGACGAGCGTTTCTTTCATCACCTTCTTCGTCCATATCATAGATGGATGACAGATCCCGAAATTGTGCCATGGATCGACTGAAGAGAAACAGTCTACAGCACTGTTTTACAACTACGTCCTAATTTGTGGACAAACTAGCAAGCATTTTGCCAAACAAAAAAGAGGAAACCAACGATAGTAAACAAAACAAACCTCGGCACAAGAGCCCAAGCTGATTTCAAGCGATGCACTGGTTCTGACTGAAGACTTGACAGTACGGCTTTCAAGGACGAAAAGTTTTTCAACGCACGCAGCTCCTTGAAAATGGATTTCAAAAAAGTGATGACGAAGCAAGTAACATATGTATCAAATCTATCTACCAAGGGAAACCAAGTTGAAATCACTTAAGTTGAGTTCAGAACCAAATTATTAGGAGCGAAGGTTTTATAGAAGCTGCAACATATACTCACTCTAGCAATGTCAATCCATTTGGCGATGATTTTTGCTCGGAAGTCAGGTCGGCAGTCCGGTAACACTATGCTGGTCATAACCCGTTGTGATACCGCGTTGAACTGTAAATAAAAAAAGCAACTGCATAAAATCGACGTCCATTTTCGTAATCAGGAGGTTCAAGAGCGACTTCGATCTCCGAGATTTTACTTAAACGCAGCACCTTCCACAATTAGTTCACTGGAACAAACATTTCTGTGAATGAGGTGACTAAACCTGCAAACGCAAGAAGCAGTGTCACTCTCGTGACGAGTGGCCTGACCCCATACTTGTAATGCAAAGTTGACGCGCAATGCACGCCCATGTTACAGGCTCCATGGAAAAGCTCACCGGCGGCGCGGACGCGTTCGCGTGTTTTGACGTCACAGCGGGGTTAAAGGAGCGAGCAAGGGCTGGCTCTGCCACCGCTACTTCGATACATTGAGTGGCTACGAGGAAATATGATACTCCTAATTAAGTGAGCAATAAGTAGAACTAAGTGGGAGTCCAACTCTGAGAATGGATTTAGTTTGACCAACTTCAACTTGACTGTGTACTCCTAAGGATTTGCAGATGAAAGCCTCGACTTTTCCACATTGAAGATTCCAATTTCCATTGCGAGGATGGTATCTGTACATAACACAAAATTTCGCTCGCAGCAGCGAACTGAACAAGTTGGTGTAGTGCCAGAAACCCAACACTGTTTGAGCGAAGTGGCAGCGGCGCTGGCCACTGCCTGCCCTTCCTTTAAGCCTGCCGCAGCTGCGTCATTTTGACGTCACCAGCACGCGCTCGCGGCCGCGCCGCGGGTGAACTTTTATCTCCCCCCATAGTTACGAATGCATTGATGTGGGCGCCTCACCTGGACATATGCTCTCTCGACTCCAGAATACTTCCCGGCTTCGATGCCGATTCACGCCGTTTAAAAAGACCACCACCGCCGAGAAAAGTTCGTTGTCTTCAGCGTTTCAGTAATTTTTTCTTCACTGGAGACTATTTCACACCTGTTCTTGCATTTTCACGCAATAATCACAAGGTGTTCGCTGCATGTACCTTCAAGTTCTTCTGCTTAGCACAATATGCGACATTTGCGAGAGCGAACAACTTGCCAATCGGCCATGTTTGCGGTACATTAAAGGCGCTTAATTTCAAATAAATATGCGTCTACGTCGTTACCACACAAAATCACAAAGGCCATAAATGTGCGGAATGATGAATTTAACGGCAGCGACGACGATAAGTTCCGAGGGGTTTATATAGAAAAGGTGATGCAATGATGCAAGTGGCCCAAAACCTCGTCAGACTTACGGCAAATGCGGAATCTATTCAATTGGTGCGGTTAATTTTTGACGCACGAAAAACTACCGACAAACCACAAAAAGGCCCAGGGTCAACCGACCTGTTCATAATATTCGGACGATATGGGGTTTGCCATTTGCTGATTAATTGAAGGAGAGGCAGCTTAATACGCGGTTCGAGGATTCCATCGACGGCTTGTCAGAGGATTGTTTACCCTACATCAGTTAAACTCTTTACCGCAGGCCGGCGTTCACACTCAGGCCTGTGGGTGAGACCGTACTCGTGCTGGCGTTTCGCTGGGAATAGCGGAGCGGGTGAGGAGTAGTGGTCGAAGCGGGGGGGCGAATTGCGAGAGCCTCCTAAACAGTGAGGATAGCTACATCCTCGCGGAAAAGTGCGAATGTGCGACGAGTGACCCTGGAAAGAGGTCGCTTAAAGGAGTTAACCTCAATAGTCGACATCATGTCAACAAACATCACGCTTTGCTTTATAGGCGTGGCGGAGCGATTTTGAAGCAAAAGGCTTCACGGTTATGGCTTTAGGCCTCTTACTGTTCTCTGAATTTGCTCTACCCTTCACGCAAAAACGCGACATCTCCGTTGCTGGCCGCGTGAGTATGGCTCATAGTGGCGCATGTACTTCTCATGCCCACTCACTTCACCGTTAAGGCTGCTTTCATAGTCTGCGGTCCGTGCCGTCCGCGCCGTCCGCGCCGCCCGCGCGGACGGCTCGGACAGGGTGAAAAACGTCAACACGCGCTCCGGCGCATAATGCGCACTTGGCGCGCAGTCGGCGCCTCCCTCGATCGATAATGCTGATTTCGAAACATTTTTTCTGTATTTTGACGTTTTGTGCGCCGTTTTGCTTTTTCTTGCGGTTACTTAGCCCAAAACTTTTCCTTTTTTGTATGGATTACTGCTTTTGCTCACTAATGAACCCACTTGGTGTTTATTGCTACTTTAAACACAATGTATGAGTGTATGAAACTAACCATTCTAGGACAGTTGAAAAGCAGTAGACTTGTCACTTACACTAAAAAAGAAACAGGTATCCCTTCCCGCGAAAAAATACGTGAAGCAACCGGCACCAAGGGTGAGCACCAGGAAAAACACAAAAATAAGATAACCACAAGTTGCTGATGAAATCCTTGATAACACTTGGGAAAGGAGATGTAGCGATGGCAAGATCGACCGGCTTTTGCTTGTGTTTTTTTTTTGGCGAGAACTATATTTTCTTTTTCATGTGAATCACTGCTTTTCAACTGTTCTGGAATGATTAGGTTCATACACTGTGTTTGAAAGTGGCAATAAGCACCAAGTGGGTTCATTAGTGAGCAAAAGCAGTAATCCATACAAAAAAGGAAAAGTTTTGGGCTAAGCAACCGCAAGAAAAAGCAAAACGGCGCACAAAACGTCAAAATACAGAAAAAATGTTTCGAAATTAGCATTATCGATCGAGGGAGGCGCCGACTGCGCGCCAAGTGCGCATTGTGCGCCGGAGCGCGTGTTGACGTTTTTCACCCTGTCCGAGCCGTCCGCGCGGGCGGCGCGGACGGCGCGGACGGCACGGACCGCAGACTATGAAAGCAGCCTAACCACCATCTTTGAGCAGCACACATTAGTACTCACAATGAAGAGCAAGACGAAGCGCGCACATCACATTACTACCTTCCGACAGTGGGACCTTTCCCTATCACAACAAAAGAAAGCGCCCGAAAATCGCACATCAATATTCCCATAACGAAGGCGAGAAAAGAGAGAAAGAAGCGAGAAAATGGGCATAATGAAGTGTTCTCTGGTCATCTGCAGCGAGACGATCCGGTCCACAACTGACTAATGATAATGAGAATGTGTCTAGTGATTGAGTGGAACTTTGTAAGACTAAAAACGCAAAGAAAGTAGGTGTGCCTTATGTAGTGATCTGCGTTGAGAAAGACACATTAACTTTAAAAACAGGAAAACCGTTACTACAGTCTACAACTATCATCAAAACGTGAAACCCATCAAATGTGCTGCTCTAGCAGTAATGACTCAAATGAATGCTCAATGACAAAATATATCGTACTTTTATTGAAAATCTGTCAAAATACTACTTTCTGCGTACAGCACAGCTGATCTCAAGGAGAGCAGAGCATGCAAAGCAATGCTGTTTTCATCAGTGATGTACTACTACTTCCTTTCGTCTCAGTTGTCGAATCTAACAAAGGCTAAACCGAATAACTGAACAAAGATTAATGATGGGACCACATATCTACTCTCATGATATAATTTTAGGCGAAAAAAAAGCAGATTCAGATGTGGAAACAACAATGGTTTTCAAAGAGCAACTCATGGACCACAAGCTTAATCAAAACTCTACGTCCTATGAAGACAGAGAAGAGTTGGTCTGGTGTCAGAGTTCGCGACCGTCGCAGGTTTCGCTGATTTTTGCAATTTGCGCGATTCACGCGACAGGTCACGGGAATCACAAGTGAAACGAAGATTATGAAACGAAGATATGCACAACGGTGCAAAAAAAACGATCGACCTGAACTCATCAACAGAATTAGGCTAATATCTTGAAACAAGACCCTCAAACAAGACCCCTCAGTATTTGAAAGGTTTCAAGCAATCAAAGTATTAATTCAATCCAGTAAGCAGAAGAAAGCGAAGTAAAGTGTCTAGCAACCAACAACACAACAAACACAATCACGATATTGAAAATAACGGAAATGATTCCAGGCACTAATAATGAAGAGGGAAAGATAGATGTAATGAATTCAGAAGTGCTTCTTTACGCCTTTAACTCTCTATCAAGTTAGATCCAAATACAAGAAAGAAAATATGACTGGAATGTCGAGAAAGGCCAAAACTTCCAATTTTTACCAACTGTTCACTATACAATTGAATTTTACCAGATATTTCATGAAAAAAGACGGGTAGCGGAGAGGTTAGAGGAGAGTCCAAAGGACGATGTGGGGCGCTTTCGCGGCAAAAAGTGCCCTATCAATAAAGTTCAAAAACGCCAAAAAGATCCAACAGAATCCAGACCTTACCACCACGCACAAGTAGCTTGAATCTCCCATCAAGGGTGCTTTTCAGAAAAATTCGTCTCACCTTAAAATTTTACTAATTTCAGATTCCGCTTTCGCGTATACATGATTCTTCTGCGCAACACTAATATTATAGCGATAACATATGAAGTAGATATCGATAGCACGATTACGAAAGTTGCTGTAACATGCTGTTGCAACGGTCACCAAAGCGTCAACACATTGGAATCAACAGGCGAAAAGAAGAAGTTGTTGCTTGGGTTTTTGACCATGTTGCTTGTTTTTTACAAATCCACCATTTCGTACAGATCACATTCAATTCTACACAGATATTTTAACAGTATCAGCTTATGGTGGGTTTTTTAGACGCTAGCCAGATTGCAAACGCGGTCACGATCAATAGAAAGAGAAGGAAAGCGTGGAAAAGAAGATACCGAACAAGGTGATTGCAGAAAACAGCTAACCTGGTCGATGGTTGCTTTAACAGTATAGACCTTATCGTTGCTCAATCGATGCCTTTTCGACCATACACATCCTTGACATTGATGGATGATCAACTCACGGAAAAGCTCCTACAACTACAATCTTTTATGGAAAGCTATTTTTCCAGCGTGTTGACGCTTTGGTGACCGTTGCAACAGCACGTTACAGCAACTTTCGTAATCGTGCTATCGATATCTACTTCATATGTTATCGCTATAATATTAGTGTTGCGCAGAAGAATCATTATACGCGAAAGCGGAATCTGAAATTAGTAAAAGGTTTTAAGGTGAGACGAATTTTTCTGAAAAGCACCCTTGATGGGAGATTCAAGCTACTTGTGCGTGGTGGTAAGGTCTGGATTCTGTTGGAATCTTTTTGGCGTTTTTGAACTTTAAGTGATAGGCGCCAGCTTTTGCCGCGACAGCCGCCCCACATCATCCTTTGACTCTCTCTGACCTCTCCGCCTACGGCTTCTTTTTTCATAAATATCTGGTAAATATTCAATTGCTAATAGTGAAACAGTTTCCTAAAAAATTGAAGTTTGGCCTTTCCGACATTCCAGTCATATTTTCTTTCTTTGTATTTGCTGAAGAAGATCACTGGATAGAGATAATAGAGGCCGTAAGAAGCATGTCTGAATTCATTACATCTGTCTTCCCTCTTATTATTAGTGCCTAATGTCATTTCGTTATTTCAATATCGTGATTGCGTTTGTTGTGTTGTTGGTTGCTAGACACTTTACTTCGCTTTCTTCTGCTTACTGGTTGAATTAATACTTTGATTGCTTGAAACTTTCAAATGCTGAGTAGGGTCTTGTTCCAAGATATTAGCCTAATTCTGTTGATGAGTTCAGGTCGATCGTTTTTTTTTTTACCATTGTGCATATCTTCGTTTCATAATCTTCGTTTCACTTGTGATTCCCGTGACCTGTCGCGTGAATCGCGCAAATTGCGAAAATCAGCGAAACCTGCGACGGTCGCGAACTCTGACACCAGACCAACTCTTCTCTGTCTTCATAGGACGTAGAGTTTTGATTATTTGTGGTCCATGAGTTGCTCTCTGAAAACCATTGTTGTTTCCACATCTGAATCTGCTTTTTTTTCGCCTAAAATTGTATCATGAGAGTAGATATGTGGTCCCATCATTAATCTTTATTCAGTTATTCGGTTTAGCCTTTGTTAGATTCGACAACTGAGACGAAAGGAAGTAGTAGATACATCACTGATGAAAACAGCATTGCTTTTGCATGCTCTGCTCTCCTTGGGATCAGCTGTGCTGTACGCAGAAATAGTGTTTATTGACAAATTTTCAATAAAATACATAGATTTTGTCATTTAGCATTCATTTGAGTCATTACTGCTAGAGCAGCACATTTGATGGGATTTCACGTCACGTTTGATGATAGTTGTAGACTGTATGCGTAACGGTTTTCCTGTTTTTAAAGTTAATGTGTCTTTCTCAACGCAGATCACTACATAAGGCACACCTACTTTCTTTGCGTTTTTAGTCTTACAAAGTTCCACTCATCACTAGACATCTCATTATCATTAGTCAGTTGTGGACCGGATCGTCTCGCTGCAGATGACCAGAGAACACTTCATTATGCCCATTTTCTCGCTTCTTTCTCTCTTTTCTCGCCTTCGTTATGGGAATATTGATGTGCGATTTTCGGGCGCTTTCTTTTGTTGTGATAGGGAAAAGTTCCAGTCACTGTCAGAAGGTAGTAATGTGATGTGCGCGCTTTCGTCTTGCTTTTCATTGTGAGTACTAATTGTTGCTGCTCAAAGGTGGTGATATGGTGAAGTGAGTGCGCATGAGAAGTACATGCGCCACTATGAGCCATACTCACGCGGCAAAGCAACGGAGGGGTCGCGTTTTTGCGATGACGGGTGAGCAAGTTGCAGGACAGTAAGGCTACAAAGCCATAAAACCGTAACGCTTCAAAATCGCTCCGCCACGCTTATAGAGCAAAGCGTGATGTTTTTGACATGATGTCGACTATTCGAGCGTTAACCTCCTTTAAGCGACCTTTTTCAGGCACTCGTCGCATTTCAGCACTTTTTCCGAATTTATAGCTCTCGCTCGAACCGTTGGGCTCCACCCCCCCCCCCCCACTTCCAACCACTACTCTCACCTCGTGGCTATTCCCGCGAAGAGCACAGACGGCTCACCATGGCGAGTGTGAACGCCGGCGCGGAAGAGTGTAACTGATTAGGTAAAAATCCTCGGACAAGCCGTCTATGAATCTCGACCGGTAATCAGCTGCCCTCCCTTCCCAAATCACAATGCGACCGCTTCGTACCGAATGATTAGCGAACAGGCAGTGGACCCATGCCTCTTGTGTTGGTGGCCTAGTTCGTGCAGAGTCAACCTTACGGTTGCGCAGAGAACGTGTCTAATCGGGCGAAACTGCGCAACGTGCCCGTTGAGAACTGCGCAACGCAGGGTTGACTCTGGTTCGTGGTCAAAAATTAACGGACAAATTGAATGATCCCATTTTGCGTAATCTGACGAGTTTTGCCACTTGCATCATTGCATCACCTCTTCTATATAAACCCCTTGGAACTTATCGTCGTCGCTGCCGTTAGGTTCATCATTCCGCACATTTATGGCCTTTGTGGTTTTGTTGTACACATAGACGCGTATTTAGTTGAATTTAAGCGCCTTTAATGTACTGCAAACATGGCCGATTGGCAAGTTGTTCGCTCTCGCAAATGTCGCATATTGTGCTAAGCAGAAGAACTTGAAGGTACATGCAGCGAACACCTTGTGATTATTGCGTGAAAATGCAAGAACAGGTGTGAAATAGTCTCCAGTGAAGAAAAATTACTGAAACGCTGAAGACAACGAACTTTTCTCGGCGGTGGTGGTCTTTTTAAACGGCGTGAATCGGCGTCGAAGCCGGGAAGTATTCTGGAGTCGAGAGAGCATATGTCTAGGTGAGCGCGCCCACATCAATGCATTCGTAACTAGGGGGGGAGATAAAAGTTCGCCCGCGGCGCGGCCGGCCGACGCGCGTGCACGGTGACGTTCAAAAAATTGACGCCGGGTTGCCGGCAGGGCCGCCAGGGGGGCTTAAATGAAGGCGCTAGGCAGTAGCCAGCGCCGCTGCCACTCGCTCAAACAGTGTTGGGATTTCTAGCACTACACCAACTTGTTCAGTTCGCTGCTGCGAGCGAAATTTTGTGTATATGTACAGATACCATCCTCGCAATGGAAATTGGAATCTTCAATGTGGAAAAGTCGAGGCTTTCATCTGCAAATCCTTAGGAGTACACAGTCAAGTTGAAGTTGGTCAAACTAAATCCATTCTCAGAGTTGGACTCCCACTTAGTTCTACTTATTGCTCACTTAATTAGGAGTATCATATTTCCTCGTAGCCACTCAATGTATCGAAGTAGCGGTGGCAGAGCCAGCCCTTTGCTCGCTCCTTTAACCCCGCTGTGGACGTCAAAACACCGCGAACCCGTCCGCCGCCGCGTGCAGCTCCATGGAGCCGTAACATGGGACGTGCATTGCGCCTTTCGTCACTTTGCATTACAAGTATGGGGTCAGGCCACCGTCACGAGAGTGATACTGCTTTTTGCGTTTGCTGGTTTAGTCACCTCATTCACAGAAATGTTTGTTCCAGTGAACTAATTGTGGAGGGTGCTGCGTTTAAGTAAAATCTCGGAGAACGAAGTCGCTCTTGAACCTCCTTATTACGAAAATGGACGTCGATTTTATGCAGTTGCTTTTTTTATTTACAGTTCAACGCGGTATCACAACGGGTTATGACCAGCATAGTGTTACCGGACTGCCGACCTGACTTTCCGAGCAAAAATCATCGCCAAATGGATTGACATTGCTAGAGTGAGTATATGTTGCAGCTTCTATAAAACCTTCGCTCCTAATAATTTGGTTCTGAACTCAACTTAAGTGATTTCAACTTGGTTTCCCTTGGATAGATAGATTTGATACATATGTTACTTGCTTCGTCATCACTTTTTTGAAATCCATTTTCAAGGAGCTGCGTGCGTTGAAAAACTTTTCGTCCTTGAAAGCCGTACTGTCAAGTCTTCAGTCAGAACCAGTGCATCGCTTGAAATCAGCTTGGGCTCTTGTGCCGAGGTTTGTTTTGTTTACTATCGTTGGTTTCCTCTTTTTTGTTTGGCAAAATGCTTGCTATTTTGTCTACAAATTAGGACGTAGTTGTAAAACAGTGCTGTAGACTGTTTCTCTTCAGTCGATCCATGGCACAATTTCGGGATCTGTCATCCATCTATGATATGGACGAAGAAGGTGATGAAAGAAACGCTCGTCGTATTCTCGAGCAGGTAAGGCTTGAGATCGGGCACAATTAAGTTGATTTCAAGAGGTTTTCGACTTCATAAATCCTCATTCTCTTGGTTTACTTCATCGTTCACTTGGGAATAAGGTTTGATCCGTTTTCACTGATGTAGCTTTTCGCTGCGCTTCATATATGTTCAAAGTTTGCTCCGGTTTAACCCATTGGCGACATTGCGGCTCGATGTTGGGACGCACTTTTTTTGCCACGACGGACAATGCGGCTCGATGTTGGGACGCAGCATTGAGATAACTCTTCTCCGCAGGATTTCCAGAAGTGTTCCTATAGCATACTAATCAGGAAGGCGTTGTCATACTTACGGTATTAATGGTCAGTGCATATCTTCCTTAGTTGATGTTTTACACGAGCGGTACTTGAAAGTGATTTTCCAAGGCAAAGCTTGTTATTTTTGAATGCATCCGGCTGGCTTTTCGCCTGGAGTCAGCTAGAGTAATGCTACAACATTTCACAAAGAGAGATCTGGATCCGACCCCATTTACGGGTTTTAAAGTGGAGATTTGAAGTTTTTCTGGCATGCTCCAATATACACCCTCGGCAAAACCTAAAGATTTACGCTCATTTTGGAAGCGGTCTGCAATCATACGAAACTTGCAAAGTTCTAACAGTTCATGCTTCAAGATTCAACATTTTTGGTGCAGGTGGATAGCCGCATTATGACACATTTTTCAAAAATGTCAAAAAAGGCGCGGTCCGACGCGGCAGACAAGCGAAAAATCGCATTGTCGCCAATGGGTTAAAGTTTGCGTTTCATGCTTCTCATTTTTCGTGCTGACGTGCTGTCCCTCAACTTTAGCACAAGTTGAGTTTTGTCCAAAATTTTTGAAATTTTATCATTTTTTGGCGCTATATTAGCTTTTCAATTACTTTTTATCAGCTCTCTAGAACTAGCTGCTGTAGTGGTTTTTGCTCTTCACACAACCGAGAAGGCGTTCATTTGTTTTAGCGTTTCTACTCCTTTCCATTTGTTTCTTCTTCTGTTCGTTGCTTTGGTGCGGTACTGGATTTAATTTTGTCATTTTTATCCGTCCTTTTTCGTGACCTTGTCTTTTCCTGTCCCCTGTCTCCATATCTCCTTAGTGTCTCAATATATTTCATATCCTTCTGCTAGAATTGCTTTTGCAATCTTCATCCACACTTTTTTCCTATTCACAACGCACCTTATTCATCATGTCCTTTGACAGCTTCATTTATCTTTCAGGAGACTCTTGTGCCTTATAATCTTTTCTCGCACGAAGCCTACGACACTTCTCTCGCTAGAATTCGTCTTGTCGTCTTAATTAAAGGAATCTTCCGCGGAAAAAGCTCCGCCTCCATTACCACAGAAAACGATACCTTAGGCCCCTAGCCTCATGAGCATAGCAAAAAGAACGGAACATAAGCGTTAGTTTCGATAATACTAATCCTACACACAAGACAAAATGATCACTCTTTCCGTGGAAGATTCCTCTGATCACAGCCAAGATTCAAGCTGTAAACTTGATTGAGTAATTCACTCTAATGTGATTGCTGGGGAGTGGAGAGGTGACCGCCGCAGTGGTAAGAAAGAAAGCGAAAAAAGAACGTGCAAAAACACAGCCGATAATACGGATATATGTTGCTCTATTGTTGCGCGCGGAAAGATTCAAAAGGGCATCGGCAGGGAGGTTGAGAGATAATGTGAGCGCGGAGAGCGGTAGAGAAATCCGAGAAGAGAGAGCATAGCAGATCAGCATTGCGATGCGGACAAAATATCGAGCGGTGGGCGGAGCGTGTCGCGGCAGGAGGAGCGTGTCAAAGTCCTTGGCCCCTAGCGCTTTAGTGACGCATTTCGATGCGGGGTTTTGGCGAGTCGCTTACAGTTGTGTCCCATGCGCTTCTAGCCACTTTAAGGGCTCATTAGGTGGGTCTGAGCCCGAACTTTGCCTTTAAAGGTATCGTTTTCTGTGTGGTAATGGGGCGGAGCTTCTTCCGTGGAAGATTCGTTTAACCATTCTTCTCAGAAAACGAAGGCTGGTTTTGGTAAATGAATCGGTTCTCCGAGTGGGCTTTAGTCTCTTCTGTGCCTAATACTTCTCACTTTCCTTCCGTAACGTGGTAGTGTTTTCATCCTTTTCCAGGAAGGTACTGCCAAGAGCTCACCACTGAGACGACCACAGTTGTCGTTTCAGAATTGCGCTCTTCGAACGAAGAGCGACGTGAATCGTAGCCAGACATTGCCAGGGAACCCGTTCCATACTTGGGGTCGTTTCTTACTGATTTGACTATGATTGATCAGGGTACTCAGGATTTTACAGAAGGTCAGTCCTTATTTCTAGGTAGTGGTGATTTTTCATACAGAGCATTGTTGGTAAATTTGTGCACGAACAAGCTCGGTAGTACCTTAAACCTTCATAGCTCAGTGCTGTACTGCCTTGTGTACTGCACTTAATTCTGAAGGTGAAAGAAAAGGTGGATAACCCTTATAAGTAGCCTCTGTGCTGCTGTTGTTACGTCCACAACAATGAATCGGTCAGTACGCATTGATTCGATTAGGATTTGTACAATAGTAGAAGTATCACTTTGTGGAAGTCTTCTGGAATGGTTCTGAAAGGTTAGGACATTTACGTTACATCTACATCTATTATAAAAGTGATTTTATAGGGAGAGCGAAAGATCAAAGTGTCATTAAAAATTAGTTGACTGGATTTATAAGGAATGAAAGGAGCAAAGTAGGATTGGTGGCAAAATAGCGTCTTTGTTGAAAGGAATTTGTAATGTTAATGTTGTGCTGAAGCTTATCCCACTGGCTTTATCCGCTCAA
>MU868747.1:0-12142 GCA_036418205.1 Ostertagia ostertagi | reverse complement strand
GAGGACGCAGTACATGGCGTATACCAGCGCGACCGGTCAACACTGAGCCATTAGATTTCGTTCTCGAAATTAAAATAGGTTCAACGATAAAGTCTGAGGTCGAAGAAGGGGAA
The DNA here is from genome assembly GCA_036418205.1 of Ostertagia ostertagi. Classification (NCBI taxonomy): domain Eukaryota; kingdom Metazoa; phylum Nematoda; class Chromadorea; order Rhabditida; family Trichostrongylidae; genus Ostertagia; species Ostertagia ostertagi. The sequence continues at coordinate 12,029 of MU868747.1, read as the reverse complement.
GATTCATTTGAAAGGAAGGCGAATCTCTACGGTTGCAGTACGATGCGCGTCTTGCAGTGAAGGTTATGTCCCTAGCGGCTTACCGGGCCACACCCGCGCCGCTGCCCGCCCATCCCCTCGTCGTCTGATTCTAGCCGTTTAGCAGAGAGAGAAGTTACCTGAAGAGGACAGTAACAACGAGATCAACGCGAAATCATCGCCTAGGAAGGGATCTCATTTCCGGGTTCTGGACAACTTCTCATGAATTTCTTATCATCTTTGCACTATTAACCAGGTCTACCTTGATTTCTGATTCGCTGCCTTTTCATCGTAAACTGCACCTCCACGGTCCGACAAGGTTGCACAGCAGTTGGTTGCGCGGCGTTGCACTTCAGGTGGAACGACGTTATGCAGTGTAGTCCTACACTCACATGGAGTTGAATAGTATCCGAATCATCAGAGGGATTAGAAAGCACTGTAATATGATCACTATGATTGAATCACTTCGGCTATACTGATGACAGATGGTGACGCAGCCTCCGTGATCGTGACCGGGAGTGACGGATGACCCAAACAATTTACATAGCATGCTTAAACTAACGGGCTGTTGCACCAAACGAAACGAACAGTCGACAGCCGTGATGGAAAGTGGAAGCGTGAATGAAAAGACTATCTGCACATTCGTTCGGTTCCAATTCAGATTCGTAAAGATGACTAACTACTGTCTTTACGATTCTGAGTAAGTAGTAACATAATGAGGTGAATAACTTTGACTACAACGTGTAGTCGTTACTCACCGAGCCGGAAGCCTGCTGAAGCACAGCGCTACATGTACAAATGGTAAAATGTTCTCTAAGAGTAAGCAGTGTATTTCACTGTAATGTATGAAAAACGAAATCCTTATTTCAAGCGTAACAAGGAGCCAGTTCTTGATTACAACTAGGTGCTATTTCAATTACGTAATAAACGCTCAATGCTGCAGTCCTAACTGAGGTGAACCGTCTGTTTGTTATTTTTCACCGAATGGATCGTTTTCTAAATGGGGGGGGGGTGGGAGGGTAGTGTTTCTAGTTTTTGTTTGTGACTGCGGTAAGGGGGGCCATATTTGAGATTTCCAGAAGGGATTGTGGTGGAGTATGTTGAGGTATCGTGACGTGGAAGAAGAGAACAGGTAGTTTCTGATTTTTTTCTCGACAAATTTTGCAAAATTTCATGCAGAAGGCACTAAAAGGCGAAATTGGAGCAATCGCCGCCTCTTTAATCATATTTACATCTCTCTTCCCTCCGTTCCTGCTCGACGGCAGACATGGAGGAAATCGAAGTAAGCAAACCAGCCCTTTTGGCGTTTCTGCTGGGGCCGTATGCTGAATGTTGGGGAGGGGATGGGGTCCCCGACGGTCGACGGACTACTTCAACTCGGTCCTTAGAACCGCCACAATTTGGATGCTTACCTCAGGACTAAGCCTTAAAGAGAGGACGCAGGTCCGTCCTCTCTCCAAGGCTTAGTCCTGGGGTGAGCAAACCAGCCCTTCTGCACCACTTCGTCATCACTCTCCTACCGTACCGACCGAGTTGAAGTAGTCCGTCGACCTCGGGGACCCCATCCCCTCCCCAACATTCAGCATACGGCCCCAGCAGAAACGCCAAAAGGGCTGGTTTGCTTACCTCGAGGAAATCTGGGTTCAGAATCGAATACTGCAGAACAACCGTGTTGATAAAAATAAAGGTGGTAGGGAGAAGTGGTATTCGAGGGTGGCCTCTTTCACGCAAGGTGGTGGTGTAGGGGTCCCCTTTAGAAGGGTACCGTATTCGAATTTTTTTACCAATGCCACAACAGGCCCCGGTCCCGACGTTGCTGTGAAGCAAACCGCTCTATGGAGGATTGGCCTACTTGAAATACTACTAAGGACTGCCTCATCAGTTTCAACGAAACAAGTAAAAGGAGATGTGATCGTCAAGAAATTCGGCATGTCAGGTAGAAAAAGAGAAAGAGGAGGGGGAGGCTGAAGGAACAAATGATGGAAGAGTGAGAAAGCATTGTGTTGTGTATATTAAAGAAGTATCGGCAGCCACGTTACTCCGTAAGAAGCCGACATTGTTTTTCGCGTGATGATCTGGCCGAAGTTGTAACCACTGCGATATTGGCTCACCTTAGATTGCGAAACTAACGCTGAATCTCAAGATATCCGTCAATGCAACACCTCAAGGCAAGCTTCACCTACTAATTAAGCATGGTTTGGTAGCGCTGGCGCCAATTTTTTGATTCAGCTTCTTTACAAGGATGTTTCTCATACGTTGAATAAACAACATAGAATACTTAACGAGCAGAAATAGACCTAAAATGAAGTAAAAGCGTGCGTCCTTCGGAAATGGAAGTGCATTTATATGGGACTTGAAAGTGGATTCTACGAGGGAAAAGCAGCACTTCGAAAGTTATGCTAGAAGGGGTCAGAGATGCAATAAATAAATAAACAAGAACAAACGCCTGAAACCCAAGAAATCGACCCTTCCTGTCTGTTATTTCGCTGATCGTCCTTCTCAACAGTGCTGCCGCTCTTTTCAACGCTAACCGCTTCTCTTCTGCTGATGGCTAATCTAGATAGCGGAAGGGGGAGGGGGTGCGCCGACCAGCGCGCCAATAGCGCCGCGGGAAGCACGTATAAATTGCCGGGGCATACCTTTCGTTGCGTGTGGCCCGCACCCTCAGGTGTCCGTTAATTTTTATGGCTCTAAGGAAGCTAATATGCAGCGCAGTTTGTAGAGTGGAGCCGCCACAAAGTCCTCCAAAGAAAAAAGGGAGTGATGGCAGATTTCCATTGTCGTTACCTACGCCTCTCCTTTACTGCACAACTTCTAAAATAAACTATCAAGTCAATCAACCTGCAATTCCAAAAATCGATCTCGATTACGGCTGAGCCTTCCAACCACTCCCCCTAATGATACGGCGTGGCCCAAGGATCCTTTCCTTTAGCCGAATTCACCTCCACTCGATCTGAGTTCCTCATGCTCTCCGTTAGGTCTATCAGCAGCGTTCGAGGAGTGCTCATGAGTGGAGGGGTCGTAAAACCCCGCCAACGGCGTAAACTCGCAATATCGTTACTGAGAAGAACGGAGGAATACATGGAAAGAACAATTGTGAGAAAGTAGACAAAACGTCGCTAAATAATGAAGTACTGCTTCTAATAATCTACAACAACTTACGGCATGAAACACTCCGCTTATTGCGTCGGGAGCACTTCCACGTTTACGCACTTCGAAAATTTAAATCAAAACATCTCTAGGCTAGCTTGCAAACTTACCAACATGGATGGGAATGGCTGGCTTTAACAGGTACTAGCAGAAGAAATAGACTTTCAAATGCCTTCCGTAACTTTGAAGCACAGGTGTGTGCGTGGCGCTTCCTAAAACAGGACTTGTTAGCGGCAACCGCTTTGAATTCGATCCATCTCAAGCGGAAAGATTGCTCTGGACGGTTTGGTGCATACGTATAAAATATAAGTACAAGAAAGAGCAAGAAAGGAATAACTTCTTCTAAGTGAAAATATTACAGAAGTCTCAGAGAAGCCAGATTTTTGATGGGAGTTTTTTTTAGAGATTTTTTTTGCACGTTAACCCTCTGTCTACTGGTGGTACACATGCGTATGTACCCCTTCCGTAGTCATGTCGCTATCACGGTTTTGGCAATTATTGAGGTAGGAGAGCCCGATTGATGGCAAAATTGTGCACATATAGAAACCTTGTAATTCTTACTCCGGAAACAAGTCGTCACAAGTCGAAACAAGTTGCTCTGGATAACATAATAAGGCAAATTGTACCGCACGTCATTGATCAGTGTAGGCAACCCTCAAGAAAGTAATTTTTAAGGCCTCACACACTCCTAGCACTTATGCTAGTGATTTTGGTGTCCTCCCACATTATTGTATCAGGTGCAACATACGCAAACGAACGATGAAAGATGGGACATTTATCAGCCGAACCAGTCAGAGGACTACGCGGCGTTCCACGACAGTGTTGGAGATTCCAACCTCCAAGATTCTGACAGTTCGATGGTGCGGAAGTGAAATTAGAAGACTACTATGACGACACAGATTTTCAAGCAGTAGAAGACGACGAAAACTCGTCGGAGTAGAAGCCCGCGTTTGGACCAGCAGCGTTTCAATGGAGTGCGACTTGTAGCTTTCCCCAAATTTGTTGCGATTGGACGTTGGGTTTGCTCAGCGAATGAGATATGAACATTGTGCTTTTGTAATTGTTATTAAGTTGTCAATTTATATTTCAAAAATACTCGTCCGAGCGGTGATGGTGTAGGGACAAGGAGGGCCACTACCGCGCGCATGGTCCTGGATCAAAATATTTAGTCAAATTCAGCACACGTCAGCCAAATTTCTAGATGATTAGTTGTTGCAAGGAGCGATAGTTACTACACAAAACACATCGATAAGCTTAATTTCAAAAAAGTCGTAGTTTAAAGGTTAAAAAGCACAAATTCTCTAGTTTTGAAAAAAACACCTTTGCCCCACCTCAATAGGCGTTTTGTATGTATTTATGACTGTTAAAATCTTGAAAACCCGAAGTTGCTTCTCACATACCTAGCAGAAAAAAGTGCGAACTTACGATTTTTCGAAAGGTGAACTTTGTGGGCGGACCAAGCTCTTAGGAAGCTCACGTTTGTACTTTCTCGCTGCACCAAATGTTTGCCATAAAAAAGTATAAAGCTTTTGCCGTTGATCAATCCCTTTTTGGGATGCGGCACGCATTCTACTTCCATTTGTACATTCGTAGTGGCGTTTGAATGCGATGTGGCCTATACAATGACTTGCGGGGGCCAGCCGATGTACAAGTCAGTGTTTTTATCCTCCCAGACAAGTCTGGTACCAATTAACCGACCCCGGAGGGATGGAAGGCTTGGTTGGCCCGGGCGACTCACGACCCAGGATTTGATCCCGGACCGCTCGCGTGGTAAGCGCGCCACTTGCCACTACACCACTTCCGCCCAGTGTTTGCCATACCAACGAAAAAGAAGGAAGTTATGGTCGATGGGAGCCCGAAAACTCTCGTTTTCAAAAAAATTGACCGGAACCCCCCCCCCCCCCAAAAAAAAAGATTGCGAACGAGTAGTTTTTTTTCGAAAAAAAGTTGAAGAAACAATTAAGTGCTTGTTGAGAAGAGCTAATCCTGTACTTCCTTGCCATGCCAAAAGTTCGAAAAAGAAGAAGTTTATTACGGAAGAAAGAGGTTATGGTCACTCGTAAGCCCAAAAACCCTCACTCGCACTAAAAAAAGTTACAAAAAGCGACAGGAATTTTGTGAAAAAAGTGAACGATCACAAAAATTTCGAAGCTCTTTTAACAGAAAAATGTGTTTGAAGTTTTTAAATATTTGCACAGCCCTCGAAAAGGTGCATTTCGAAAGATGCTGTGACCTTTCAAAGATGAAGGTGCGCCTTCTTGGGAATGTGGCTCCCTACTTCGCGAAAAGGATTTTAGACCGGGCTTCGCGTGACGTCGTGATCTCGTGCCTGCATGTCGTTTGCGAGAGAATCTTTGTAGTTTTGCAATCATACATATTCTAAATCTACCCCAACAATCAAAAAAGTCATGATTTCAAGAAAATTATGTTCCTTTAAAAAATCATTATTCTTAGCCCGAGTCTTCCATGTCTAAGAGAATGGCGCGTCTTTTAGGCCAACGCTGCGTCGCACCGCCGTCTCTTGAGGACTTTTAATTTTCACGATCTAGTATAGATGTACTCGCTCACTTACGAAAACAACAGGGTGTCGTGCCTGGACTTCTAAGGAAGTCTAGGGAGTCGCAAAAATCTTGAAAAAGTGCAAATGCGACGGTTGACCATTTGTTCCTATGATTCTCTGGTAACCCTGACGTGCAGGTGCCATAATCAATAGGAAGTCAACCGTCCACAGCTTCATCACAACGCTTTCAATTCAAGGGAAATCAGTTCGAGAGAAAAAGTACTCCTTATAATGACTTTTTTCAACAACTTATCGCGATGAAATTCAGGGAAATTCGTTTATTCTAACAGTCAAATCTTCCACATCTACCTGTGATCTAACCTTCTGTCAGCGGATGCCCATTGCTCCTACCTCTAGGGCATCCCTAAGGAAGGAATCTTGCCGCAGCCTAAAAGCTCGAAATCGAAATCCAATTGACTTAACCAAAAGTTAAAGATCTGCAAACTCGGCGTTGAAGCCTCATTATACGAATGTATACGAAGGATGTTGTTCTTCTTCTTCTTCTTCTCCCTAGCGTTAGTCCCGCGCCGTCGCAGGGTCCGCTGTTCTTATCAGTCGTCGCCACTTCGCTCTGTCCAGGGCATCCCCTGCAGTGGCCATGATTTCGCTTAGGTCCTTCTTGACTACGTCCTTCCACCTCTTCTTTGGGGCTCCTCGCGGTCGCTTGCCTTGCGCTTCGAAGTCCATTGCATTCCTTATTGGGTGGCCTTGTGGTCTTCTTAGCACATGCCCATACCACCGCAGTCGCTGCTCCCGTACCTTCAGCTGGACAGGGGCAGTCTGCATGACCGCTCTGACATCCTCGTTTCCTGACCCTGTCCAGTCGCGTCCAGCCGCAGGCCCATCTCAGCATCCTCATTTCGGCGAGTGAAGCTGCCTTTCGTGGTTCTTGTTCAGGGGCCAGCACTCGCTGCCGTAGAGCATCGCAGGCCTTACCACTGTTCGGTACACCTTCCCTTTGAGCGTTCTGGAGCACCTTCGGTCGCAGAGGATTCCAGTGGATTCCCTCCATTTCATCCATGCCGCGTTGATCCTCCCCTTTACTGCCTGGTCCACACTGCCGTCGGCCGCCAGATCACTCCCAAGGTATCGGAAGTCCTCCACTCTTTCGATGCTTTCGCCATGTCCATCCACGATCGGCTCTGCACTCTCTTCGGAGCTCCGGGTCTGGTCTGCCAGCGTTTGTATGCTTCCTTCTTCTGCTTCACGACTCGCTGGACCTCCTCGTTCCAGAACCACGCTGCCTTGTCTCCTCTGAATCCACCTCGCGTCTCACCCAGGACCTCCTTGGCACATCGCAGGATGGGTCAGCCGCGTTGCCCCAAGTCCGCTGTATTGGCCCGTTAGGATCTGGGAGACCGACTTCCATTATCTTTCGCCTGAGGTCATCCTTCTCCGCTTGGTGCAGCTTCCACCACCGGATTCTCCTCTCGGTTCTTACCCTTGTCTTCTTGGGGAGGTCTATCGCAATGTCTGCCAGGAGGGGCCTGTGCTGGGGAGCCAGATCTTCGCCGGGTAGAACTTTGATATCCTTCACAGTTTTGAGGGTTGATCTTCTTACCAGCACATGGTCGATTTCCGTCTGTCTCCCTCCACTGCTGTAGGTTACCTTTCTGAGACTTCCCTTTTCGCGAAGAACGTGCTGCAGACTGCCAAGATCGTGGGCCGTAGCCAGGTCCAGAACCCTCTCTCCCTCAGCGTTCCTCGATCCTATCCCTCTACCTCCGTGCACCCTCTCTAGGCCTTTCTATCACTGCCGACGTGGCCATTCAGATCACCTGCTATGGTCAGGTAATCGCCTTCCGGAACCGATCTTATGGCTTCGTCCAGGCTCAGATAGAACTCGTCCTTATCACTTTCGGGGCACCCGGCTTGCGGTGCGTACACGGAGAGTATTGACCAGTACCCCTCCTTCGTGTCTATCCTCACAGCCATGATCCGATCGCTGATCCTGTTCACAGCGGAGACATAGTCCTTGAGCGACTCCGCTACCGCTATGGCCACGCCGTTCCGCTTGGTGTCTTCTCCATTGTAGTAGAGCTTGACACCTTCCCCGATTTCCCTGGCCTTAGCACCTTTCCATCGCGTCTCCTGAAGGCATAGGACTTGGATGTTCCTGCGCGTCATCAGATCAGCAACCTCTCGGGACTTCCCAGTTAGCGATCCCACGTTCAGAGTCCCTATTCGAACTAGCTTCTTTGGCCGAGGCCGTTCACTCCTCGGTAGCCCTCGCATACTGACCACAGAACTCGGGCGGGGGTTCTGCGCGCCACTTCCGGGTGACGTCCTAGCTTTATCACTGATTCTTTGACAACTTTTAGACATGATTGGTGTGACTGGGGTATTCATCAGCCGGCCTGTCAACCTGGGCCTGACGCTGGTACTAGAACCATTTTTGCAATTTTTGCAAGGCATGGTTTAGAAGCCTCGGCAGGGATCGAACTCGCGGTTTTTCGGAGGTGCAGACATGAGTCTAACCTCTTAACCACTCGGCTATCCCTGCCTAATGATGAGTGTTGTGTACAATGTCGAATAAAAATATCTTACTTGCTGCTTTTGTTACCAGCTGCTCTTGTGTTCAATCACTGCTGTGACCATTTTTCTACTTGTCAAGATTTTTTTCAGTTGGTCTCCAGCAGTTGTGGAAGCTTCTTGCAGTTCATCCACAGAGTATATCCTGTAATGTGGACTTTTTCCTCCCTCCCATGCGAAATTTATCTATTGTTTCTCTGAAACCACCACATACTTACTGCATCATGGCTCTAATCACGTTAACAAGGCAAATATTTCATTTTGAGAGTAGTTAGGCGCAGTTCATGCTTTCTGCAATTTCCCTTTCCTGTTCTTCAAAACGGCCCACCTTTGTTACATCAATCTAAGGTACCTGAGATGGCTTGTTAGGGAATGTGTTGCTATACGTATACTTCACTAGCACATTACTTCCAAGCCACTACCCACGAGGTACAAATCCAGCCTCCCTATTTTCAAAGGCGCAACTGCAACCCTTTACCAGGATGGCCCTTCAGGGCGTGCCAAGCTTTTTCAAAACGGTTTTCTGCATGAGATGGGGGCACATGCAGAAAAAAAAAACAGAACCATGTTTCGTTCCTCCTAAACGGCTTCTTGAATAGCAAAAAAGGGGTGATGAAGTGGTGCGTGGTCATCGCATTGGTTTTTGGCGCTAGCGCTGTTTGGCGCCTTTGCTCCACAACATTTCTCTCCAATTGTGGGATAAAAACTTATCCTAATGGGCTGGTTTATGACCCTGGTCATGAACATGACGCTCATTACGGACATAGAGCCATTGGCACTTATCATGTAGCGGCAGCCAAAATGCAAAGGCGCGAAGCTGTAGGAAGTCGATGCAAAGATCCTGGCTGCATCGTGCAAACAGGGTCAAGCGTGCGTTGAGGAATCCTCGACACGTCACAGGGGGGGGGGTCGTATTGGCCCTGGGGGAAGAGATCGGGCCAGATTGATGCAGTAGGATCATCACCGTCGGAGGACAAACATCAAGGATCGAGTCGATGCCAGGCCAGAGGATTTCCAATAACAATGATATTCGCCCACACAAAATTTTCGTGATTCAGAGGTGTCCGCGTAGCAATTCTTAGTTACTTCAGTGTTTTATCACCACACAAGTTAAAGAATCCGAAATTCGCACGTTTTCCAAGGGATATTTTATCTTTCAAGTGAGTCCTCGAATCTGAAGGGATGTGAAGCACACGGCGCATCCCAGAGTGGGCCCAGTTGGTTGCGCGCGCTTCAACTACGGCTCTCTGGAGAAAGAATCTCAATTCAGGAAAAATCAAGAGGATTCTGAAAGGGTTCATGTGAAATTACAGGGAGGAGTACACTATTCAACAAGAAACGCAGCCTTCAGCGTCAAATTCATAAGCATGTAACCTTTAAAGTTGAGAACGCTAAACAATTTTACACTTCTTGGAAAGAGAAAAGCACGAGGATTTCCGAATCTGCTCCTACTTTAGTATATAATCGCCCCTGAAAGGAGCTATAGTCGTTGAAATAGTGCTCCTCAACGTGGCCATTTTTTATTTAGACGACGTTTTTAGCAGTTCTAGTAACCATTGAATAGAGCAAATCTTCTAGTTTATGATGACGTATTAACTTTTCAGATTGGATGAGTTTGAACGGAGTTATGGCTTTGGAAAGCGTAAAAACTCGCACTCAAACGTTAATTTTGCAAAAATCCTCAACGTGGCCATTTTTTGAATACTGGACGTATGAAGCTGCTTTAGCAACGTTTGATAGAGAAAATCTTCTAGTTTTGTATGCCATATTAACTTTTCAGATTTGACGAAAATGAAGCAAGTTATGGCTTCGGAAAGTGTAAAAACTCGTGCTCATCATGAATTTTCCTCGTTAATTGATCTAAATTTGTTATTTCTTATAATTTTTGTAATTTCAATACTGATTAGAAAGAGCTCTTCACAAAACTCCCAAATCTGCTTTCAGATTGAAATTCGTATATTGAAGAAAGTTATAATCATTAGCATACATTATACGAGAAGATAATTACTCTGAGCAATGCACAAAATAACAAAACACACCACGCTAAGGGCGTACACGCTCTTTATAATGACTGAAAATAATAAATTTAATGAGATAATGAGAACACAATATGAGATTAGAATGAGCGGATAAATTGAAAACCATGCCGTGACCACTACAATGAAAGTTTGAGAAGATAAACTAAACTCGATATGAGTCCTAATAGCCCTTTTAGTGACAAGTTTGTTGTTTGCTCCGTTACCAACTTGCTCATTGGTAGAACATCATGTGACCATTCTGACTTTCACTTTGTCTTTCAAAAATTTCGTAATGGTGACGCACCACGGAGCACGGCTTTTTATGAAACAATATGGAGGCAAATTAACAACAATCTTTTGTCTAGTTGCTCGTGAGGGTCGTTCAAGACTTCGGGCCTCCGGTGAGGGGGAGGGGTCGCCCTTCAAAAGTTCCCTCGACGCGCTTGACCCTGGTGCCAACCACGGCCCATCGCACTACCCACTATGCCAGCGCACACCGATGCGTCTGCGTACCCGGCATCGCCTTCGAAACCATAACGTTTTCTTCAGTATTTAGCTCGCAAAACCATCTCATTTCGTCCAAACTCCGCGGTTTTTCGATGCACAGCTAACGTACACCTCTTGGTATGACAGAAGCCAACGCTGTGGACGATATACGCTACGATGAAGCACTAAAAACGGCACTTTCCGAGACAATTTTTCTTCGCCCCTCTTTAAGTCTTCACGGAGCCGCTTAGGAAAAGTGAAACATGGTTTTGTGGTCCCCTTACGTGGCCCTATACCATGCAAAAGAGCTTTTGAAAAAGCTTGACCTCAAAGACCTTGCTGGTTAGTGTGGTGCTCATACCTAGTTCTTAACTCTGAAAAGGGAAAGCCACGACAGCATATAAGACTACTCGTTACGGTCTCAGCACGCACGGACTGTTGAATAAATTTGGATTTGTGCTAATAGTATGAAAATATAAATATTTGCTAGCTAAGTTGAATACGTAGCATATCTCAAGGGGATCAACGGCGACCTTTTTATCAGGGTCAACCGCCCGTTGCGCAAAGAACAACGAGGGGGTCGTATTCAGCCGACCGAAAAGGGAGGGGGTCGTATCCACAGACGGGCTGCAAGACGGCTTGAAAAGTGCAGTGTCCGGGAGTGCACTTTCACCTCTAATGTTCTCCAGGAGCTCTGCACGCTGTCGGAGAGTCACACAGACAAGAGCTCCATGGGAGCATTAGAGCATGCAGAGCATTATAAGTCTCACTATCAGCCATTATTATCCTTAATACACGGACGGCGCTTTCGCTCGACAGCATAGATCAAGATTACAATAGCCAAAAACTTTGTTACAGCGTAGTGCAAAAACATGGTCTGTCTTCGATGATCGAACATTCCTGAAATCCCAAGGAGAACAAAGTGTAGAGCAGTTCATGGGGAAGTGAAACAAGAGTACCATATAACAGTACAATGCAACTCAATCACGATACTAACACCTTCAGGAAAATGGAGGACTTTCGAGTGCGATTCTGCCCACAGACAGGTGCACGGCGTATACCCGAGCAGGCGTTTTCCCATAAAAACGCCTTCTCTGTCAGCGGCCGTAAGCAGACAAACTTCTGAAGAGATTTCGATGCTTTCAAATCAAATCTAAGCGGAACAAAGTGTAGCGAATTTGCTGAATTGAGTTCTAGAGACCCCTTAGGAAAATTGAGGCAGAAGAAAGAATTTCAGGAAAATTTCACACTTGTTATAAAGTATC
>MU868746.1:53008-67780 GCA_036418205.1 Ostertagia ostertagi | reverse complement strand
GTTGACGTCGCCTTCGCCCGCACCTGAGAAGCATTGGGAAAGGCGGGAAACTCGCGCTGACCTGCCGCAATGGGCGAGGTCTAGGCAACATCTTAAGTGGCCAACGTATAAGGTGGCACTTTGCCTAGACGGCGAACCTGGCAGAGAAAGGGAAAGTGCATGGAGATTGCAGAGACGCAGAGGGTCATGTAGAGGGCGACTAAAATGTACCCCTGAGTACATTTTAGTCGCCGTCTATCTGCGTCTCTTCAATCCCCATGCACTTCCCCTTTCTCTGCACGTCATGCATTGGTCGCATTGAGCGTCTCTGCGTCCCTGCCATGCGCAGAGCGCAGGGAAGAAGGGGGTTCGTGGAAGGTGTTGAGTGTGGGCAGCAAGAAAGCCACTGGAGCTATCGATAATATTGATAACTTTCTGCCAATAAGGTGATCAGCTGTCCCCTGCAGTGTTCCACTTATTGATCGTGTTATAGCTCCTTCCTTGGTCCTGGGAGCATTTCACCCTGTACAATCATCTAGGCCATGATCCCACTTCAAACACGTCGATTGGCGCAGTGGGTTCGTTCCTTGTTGACATTGGATCGCTCGCGGGATCAGTTCTCCATGATACCGATGTTTTGCAACCCTCATAGGTTACTACCTTGCTTTCTACAATTCTTTCAAAGTAACCCAGCAATGCTTTGTGGTGCAGTGGCAAACGTCGCGCTCATGGGCGCTGCATTACATGGTTCAAGTCCATGGCGACGCGACTTTTGCTAGGAATGTAGTGAAGTTCGCCATTCAGAGCGGGGTCATCTGGCTGTCTCGCCTTTCATTATTCACCGTTTACGGCCGTAGTTCACCACCTTTAACTCCCAGTCTATGGCACTTTACTACCGTCCCTGGCAGTTTGGCGTGATATATGGGGAAGTAAGTGCATCGTAGTATTATCAGAGCTCGAAAGAGTAAGGACATTGGTCGCTAATGTTAAGTGTATAGCATTACGATTACTTATTATACCTTGTGGTAACGAAGTGGAAAATGACACATATCGATTCTGAAGCATATCGCACGAACCTACCTGATAATATAATAGATGTAAGGAGTTGACAGAGATCTCTCTTGTTGTTGTTGAAAATAAATGTTATACATTCAGATCATTCAATGTGTAGGATTTTTTCTTCTGGCAACTTATACTTTATATTATACCATAGTGATAAAGCGGCAACGTTTCTACCAGAAGTTCGGTGAGTATTCTCAAAATTACGCTGTATTCTCTTACAACACTGTTCCAAGGGAACAAGGAAATATAAAGACTTTTCTCAAATACAATGATAGTATCAAAGAAAAAATGAACCGAGAGTCAAAAGCGCCTCTTGACGGGCGTGCATTTCGTTCTTTCCCTCGATGTGATGAGCTTGAAACGGTGTTATGCCACTTCAATCCTTCCAATAGGATCCTTCCAATTCCTGTGCCATAGGTGACTTATTTCCAAGGATTCCTCCCAGCTTCACAAAGTGCCAAAACCTGCTTCAGATCTGCCGGCAGAGTCAACCCTGCGTTGCGCAGTTCTCAACGGCCACGTTGCGCAGTTTCGCCCGATTAGACACGTTCTCTCGCGCGAACATTCACACTCGCATGCTCGAGCCGTCTGCGTCTCCGCCCATACAGCGTGCGTTGAGGATCTCTCAACGTGCCGTTGCGAACTGCGCAACGCAGGGTTGACTCTGTCTGCCTGCGTAGAATTCAAGCTTGTAAGCTCTGACACTCAAAAATTCAACTTTTCAAAATTTCTGGCCTATTTCTAAGACGAAGCAAGGCTGCTGCTATTCCCGGAAACCCTGTGAAGTGCAAATGCGATGAACTTGACGGGGTTATTGCTTGCATGGGGAAGGGGAAATATGAATACTGCAAAGGGATGGCTTGCCTACAGGGAAGTGAGTAGAGGCTGCATTGCGGCGAGCCCATGGCCGCGTAGCCAACCGCAACCCTGGCCAGCGCCGCCTGCCGTGGTCCGGCCTATCTCCTCCGCCGTACTTTGCTATCCATTTTTGAAATTTGCCTTCCATTTTCAATCGGCTGTCGGGACTAGGGCGTGCTAACGAGCTCGTCTTGGTCACTGGCACGTTTGAAGCGGAAATCAACAGAGAGAAAGGGTTCCTATTTTTCAGGTTTCAAATCGGTTTCTCTCGAATTTTTTTTCTGACCAGTAAACCTTCTACCACCCTCCCCCATTTCCTCCAGTGGACAGCGGTTTTTCATGCCATCAACCCTTGAAGGCGGAGTTTACTATTAGATGGCAACCCATCAGAATTAAGGAAGGTGGTCAAGGTGCCTTCATGAATAAAAACACCGGCGAGCCGGCCTAGAACATGAGAAATGGGACTCCTTCCTTGCATGATGATTTCCGCGCTGATGTGAATCTCATCGGTGTTGATCTCCGCTAAACCGCTAGAGACCCTCGGCGAGTGGTTAGCAGTCGGAGGGCGTGCCGCGTCGATTCCGGCGCGGAGACGGCTATGCTAGACACCGGGAGCCTACCGTTCGCTTCGAATTCTCGTGTCGGTCCACATTCCGCCTGTCTCTCCACTAGCTAAGTTTCCTCTCATTGGGCCTTCGACCTTATCGTGAGATCCACCCATTAGTGAACCTGAGGACGTGAACTTGCATCATAAGTATTTCTCCGAAACATTTTGTTGCTGGAATTCGTCTTCGACCTACCCATACACTTTCACTGAGCCTTATCAAAGTGGAAGTTAAGAGATCCTCGGAGGAGTTTATCATACTCCTTTGGTAGAAAAAAAGAGCTGGAGCAAATCAACTGCTCGTGCGAATTATGCCGAGAAATGTGGAAGGAATTTGCTCTCAAGAACTTCTCCCGGGAAAAGCGAAGCATTCTCAGTAGTATGCAAATGGTTTGATACGGAAAGTGTATCATGAATATTTGCACAGAGAAGTAATGAAGAACTTTAACGCAAATTTGCCTTGTGCCAGAGAAGTAGAAAAAAGTGATGGTAAAATGCTCGAAAAAAAAACTTGCGAAAAGCTAAAATTAATGCCACCCTGTGCCGAGTAAGCGATTTTCGGCACGAAAGTAGTGAAGGCCCTAGTGAATCTACGAGAATGAGAACCTAACGTATGAAAAAACCATGGAGGTTCAATGACGTAGGTGATAAGTTGGCAAAAGGAATCGCCAACAACGTTTGCGGCCAGTGGTCAAATCCCGGCTCAAATTTTTTACCAAGCCTTCTCACTCCTTGGGTTGGGCAGTAGGTGCAAGAACAAGAACGGTAGCTTGTGGATGACCCTTGCATCTTTCACACCAGGATGAATTCAAACGTCAGTACGATTCTGAATTCAAGTGGACTGCTTGGCTTATCCTCAAAAGGTACTGGCCAATGCGAATCTTATACTTTATCTCATTCCCTTATGGAGGATTGAAGCGTAACTTCTTTGAATGTTTTTATCCCTATAGCCGTCCAGCCAAAAAAAGTTCGCTATTGTGTTCTATCATTTCGCCTCAACAACATACATTGATGGAAATGGAAATTTAGAAAAGCAAGCCCATGACGGGTTGATTTTTAGTGTGCCTAGTGGATCGGCCCTGTAGTTATTCCGTGCATAAGCGCACAACCGAGATTTTTTTCGCTGAAGGGCTATAGAGATAAAAAAAACATTCAAAGAAGGTTAGTTTCAATCTTCCGTAAGGGGATTGGAACAGCAACACTGCACTATGTACATATGAAACAACCCTTTCAAAAATTTCCTATTATGAAAGATTGAAGTAAACATTCTACTGTCACGAAACTTTCAAACTTTAATGAAAATGCTGTGAAGCGTGAGGAAAGACCTATTTATCATATGCAACAGATTGAGATAGCTCAATTATCTATTTTTCAGATCAAATCCTACTGGTTGTATCAATATACCTTGGCATTCTTGTGTGCGCCCAGGCAACGTGGGTTTGCAATCGGTGCTACCATTATCTTCGGTCGCGCCAGTTTCGATCGGATTGTAGTGGAGTCTCACGTTCATTCTGGGCATGAGACGTTCCCTTACATTCCTTCACGAAGTTCAGAGAAGATGCTTCGAGGAAAGAACGGGACCATTTCGGCGCCAGACCACCAGCAATCCGTCGGAAGTTTCCTTATTGTTTCCCATTCGCACACATTTTCTCGACGTCAAATAAGCACTGTCTTATAAGGCGGACGTCGCTTCTCCTGCTCCTGATCTCCCACATTGTCTGCGCACGATGATTTTGTGAATATATCAAAAATGTGCTTTTCAGTGAACGATTTTTTCTATGTCCATTGCTATGAAATAAATTATGCGAACCTATTCAAGATTGCCTCTTTATTTCTCTTTTTATACCATTCATTTCCAACTGTGTAAATGTTATTCAAGCTCAAGTAGAATTTAAGTGGTGTAGCAAACAGAAGGTATAGTGAAGGTCACTGCAAGGCGCCAGTTTTTTTTGCTATTTTTTGAATTAACGCGCCAAATAGATGCGATTTGCCTCGCTCGGCGTGTCGCACGCAGCGTAAACCGATCAATTTCGTCACATGTTGCCATTTGCGTACAATTTTTTCGCTGGTAAAAATTTGAGGCTAAACTTTTACTTTGCCAGAAATGTCGGAGGAAAATACCCACAGGCAAGCGAGGATCGAGAAAACTCCGAGATACGACCTCTCCTCCTCTGCCTCTTTCTTGCCCAGTGTCTAGCGAGTACTAACCTTATGTAGAAAGCGAAAAAACTCTTTTAGGGTTTGAGGAAAAATTCTTAAAAGTGCGAGTGCTTGCATTTTGAAGCATGACTCCCTTTATCACATTGACGACAACGCGAAAAACATATGCGTATCTTGGGCGCAGGCCATGTCGGCCCGTGCGGGATATATGTTTCCCGCGCCCCTCACATCATTTCTTAATGGGAATTGTCCTGGCTTTTTTTCCAAGGTTGTTTTTATATTTCAATTGTATAGAAATCAGATATGAAATAACCAAAAATTACGCTGTGGTCCACGAAATGCTTCAGTTGAAACAAAATTCGCTTCCAAGACCTCAATGAAAGTTTACAAATGCCAGGCTCAGAAACTCATACTAACTTTATAGGAGGAAATAAAATTATGCATGACATTTGAGTTTTTGGCCAAAATGTTGTGAACGATAAATTTGTCAAGTTGTAAGAAGTCCCAACTACAATGGAAAAAATCTTATACGAATACACTTCAATCAGATCTTCAATTTTATCCATTTCGTACCCCTAACTAGGCGTTTAGTCAGTCAAAATTTCTGGTGAAGGGCCACTTTGTTTGTGCTTTTATCCTGTAAAATGACTTACTTTGTTACCGCTGTACAAGTTTGTAATACTTTTGATCTTCCGAAAACGCGCCTTTGTCGCACCGTGGGAGATATGCATACGCAGGAAGAACGTGTCAAGGTCCCCGACGAAGCCGCCGAGTCAAACTTTGCACGCGCGCGACGTGCGGCGGGCTTCTGCCAATTGCCGAGTTCATGACCCATCTCCGACGCGATACAACGTCTTTCTTCCGCCTGTTAGGCTTATTAATGCATTTGTTTCAGCACAGCTAAGACAACTATGGATACGTTTTTAAGCTGATTATGGTGATATTCGCGTGCCGCGGGACCTACTGTGTCGCTTGGCGCGGCGACCCTAGGAGACCTGTCTCGAATCCCCTACGCGAAAATACGGTCGCAAAATCGCGTCGGTCCATGTCCAAAAACACCAAAAGACGCATTGTCGTCAATGTGCTAAATGTAGCCAGAAAGTTTTAAGTGAGATCGTAAATGAGAAAACTTACTCGATTCGATGGCTATTGGAATGTCTTGATCCGTTCCTTATGTCGAAAATGGTCCCTTTGAGGAATCTTGCGTAATAACTCACAGGAAAAAACTCTTCAAAATTCGCTGATTTTCCCTTTTTGAAGAGGCATACCTTCCTTCAAATGCAATATTTCAGAAAGTTTCAAGTGGCATCGTAGAAGATTTGTCCTATCAAATGCCTTTGAAGGTACTGATGCATTCCTTCGAAATCGGAGGAAGTTGTTCGAGTACCGCCTAGTGATGCTCGTTCGCTGCTATGCCACTCTTTCAACAAACATACCTCTTTCATGCACAGTTTTGTACAAAAATGAAAACAGCTTCGGGATTCGCAAGCGTTTTGCTTCGTAGCAATTGTGGAAGCGTACTGCAGGTTCCAACGTCATGTTTGCATGTTTGTGACGATAACGCTGGGAATTGTCTTCGAGTAGTCTTCCATCCTGCCATTTTAAGAAGTCCTTCTCAAGAACCTCTTGATGTCCAACTCACCTCTCCATTACAAAGAACGGGAAATGAACGGGCACTAGTTGAACTTGCTTTGGGACGCGCCATGCACTCTACATCCAACGAGTCGTGTTTCCCGTCTACTCCGAATAGCCTATCGCTACTCTGGTCATCTCATCACGACCAGGAGTAGCGGGATAGCCACGTCGCTAACAGAGTCGAATAGAACCCCCCTGCGCCCGCTTGACCCGATTTCCCAGATACAGCAGCGACGACAGATCACGGCAAAATCCTTTCCGATGTGGAAAAGTGATGAAAAAAGAGTAAAAGTCTCCACACAATATAGTATAGTAACTAAGCTTCCAAACAAGAATAGATCACTTTTTCAGGCCATTTGGTGCTTCACCTTCCTTTTCAGAGCCTTCAGAGCAGGGTCGGTCCTATCGTTGCTACTTTTCAAAAATTTTTTTACGACCCCCCTCCCTCATAAAATGTTTCATACGACCCCCCCTCCTTCAATAGAATTTTTACCCCACACAAATTACCGTCGAAGGGCGCGGCGGAGAGGCATATAATCGCGCGCGTAAACGCGCGCTGTAACGGCAAATTTTCTCCCGCGCCGCTCCCCACTCATCAATATGCAACTCCTTACGATCGTTCTTACAACCGAAGCAAGTACGACCCCCCTCTACAAACTCATCAAAATACGACCCCCCCCCCCGTTGCTACTTGTAGCAACATAGGGTTGACCCTGCTTCAGAGAGGCTGAACAGAGAGGTCCACTTGTCCATTCATACAAAGTCGAACTTGTACACCAAAGTTTTTCATATTCTGCTTTCGCATTATGTGAATTGACGCTCAATTTATTCTGAGTCA
Organism: Ostertagia ostertagi; assembly: GCA_036418205.1. NCBI lineage: Eukaryota > Metazoa > Nematoda > Chromadorea > Rhabditida > Trichostrongylidae > Ostertagia > Ostertagia ostertagi. The sequence goes on along the minus strand of MU868746.1, from coordinate 60,644 downwards.
GGAACTCTTACCAGGAAGGTCTTTCAGGGCCAAGCTTTTCAAAACGGTCTTCTGCATGATATAGGGACACATGCGGGAGCCACAGAACCGTAGTTATTTTTCCAATTTCCTTGATCACACAAAAGAAGGCGGTCCCTGGATTCGATTCTATCGGTGTTTCACAAACTTATTGGCATTTGGGGGTTGAACGAATTTAACAATTCGCGCAAAAGAAGAAAGCGTTGAACATGAATACCATATTACGTAATTAGGACCGTCAGTAACCACGTCAACACGAAATGTGAGAGTTTGTCACCCCGAAGAATCGAACCAAGGACTCTATCTTTTGGTATTTAGAGGGCCGTTCAAAAAAAAATTAACATTGTCCTGTGGTACCCGCAAATGCCCCTATGTCGTGCAAAAGACCGTTTTGAAAGAGCTTGGTACCCCCTGAAAGGCCTTCCTGGCTAGAGTTTTTAGGATACGGGACCACGAACGCACAGGATATTGAAAAATGATTCGAGGGCATATTAGTTTTCAGTTTATAGAACAATTAGGGCGCGGAAAGATAAACGAAAATAGTACTGAGTAAGTAGGCACGCTCACCACCGCGACGGTCGAGGAATCAACATCCAACTAGTGAGCATCAGCACCGGGCAAACCATCAATCAATCTACGGGAAGCGGTAAGTAGCGGCCCGCTACAGTCTGGGAGGACAAGTCGGTACATCGGCTGGCCCCCGCAAGTCATTGTATAGGCCACATCGCATTCAAACGCCACTACGAATGTACAAATGGAAGTAGAATGCGTGCCGCATCCCAAAAGGGATTGATCAACGGCAAATGCTTTATCCTTTTTTATTTGCTTATGAACAATTTATTATCACAACATTCAATAAGGAAACTCTGAAGAGAAAAGAAATCGACATGACAGCAGAAAGTGGCACATGGCAGTCGCCGACGTTGTGTCCACAGATTGCTATTCTGTGAAAACTTGGGCGAAACACGAACATTGACCAAGTCGGCTAAGGAGCACGACACTGAGCGACTGAAATGGGCTAGCCGTCAGCCGTAGCGGAGGTCGGAGGAGAATGCAATGAAATTGCGGAAGTTGGTAGTACAAACCTTTCACAAATCAGCTGTTTTCGTCTCGTTCTTCACAGAATGACCCAGGAGTGGCTTAATAAGACGACAACGGTACTGTGGTAATACTGTGACCGTTATCAATGGGTTGAATACGTAAAGAGCTCATCTATGAGAACTGTTTCGCCAAGCGAAAAAAGACTGAAGGGTTCAGCAATCAGGAAAATGAGGTAACAGCGGCACAAATACGAGGGAGAAGCAAAAAAAAAACCATTCCTGGGATCGGACGCTTCTTGCGGCACTTGAGAAGAAGAGTGTGAGTAAAGTTGTATTTTCAATGTCTAATTTGGACTTCAAGGCACATTACTCGATGCGTTGGTGCAACCTAGGACAAGAGATGGAAAGAGGAACTTGAAATAAGATGTGGTGTTTGGTAAACTGTAGTGAAGAGAGCAATCCAACCGGCTCAGACCCCTCAACAGCATATTGCGCTTTGGAACGTCGGACAGGAGTCCTGTCGCAAGAAGGCAGATACACAGAGGGTAAAAGGGACTGCGTCGCGCACCGAGGGGTACTCGAACAGAGGCTGAACGCGCAGTAAGTCAGAGCCAGCCAGTCGCTTGCGGTGAACTGTTGTTGGTCACCAATTAAATGAACGCGACCATGTACGTCCTAACACATATTTTTCAACGGATTTGCGATACGGCGCGCTGATCTACCCTTGTTGCGCGGTCGCGGCCTCCTTATCGGGCTACGAGTCGCACGCGAATAGTAGTGGGAGAGATGAGCTCAACTTGAAAAGATTTCACAATAGCAGGTTCATACCGAACAGTGCGCGCTGCGACTCGTCCGCCAACCCATCTGCATCTCTGCCGTCTCGCCGCGCGACGGACCTCTTGTCGGGTACTCTGCGCGCTGGTCGTGGATATGGTAGGAGAGTGCGGTCTTCTCATTGGCGTCTCGTCACTATCAGTAAGCCAATTAACACTATCTATCTTCATTTTCAGGCGCAATGCATGAAATTAAATAGCAATCGCTGAGTGCCGCTCTCCCTATATCAATTTCGACGTGAAACTTATGTGAGAAAATTGACTAACTAGTTCTGGAGTGAGCTATTCATAGAACATGTACGGTGACGTGGGAAACAGCTTTCAATTATTTTTTTTCAGCAACAAGTTTCCGAAATGAGCTCTACTTTTCTTCTTATTTTCCCATCCAGTGAGAAAGCCACCTCATTCTGCAGATCATAGATCTGCAGAATGAGGTATCTCCTAGAGGTACCTCTAGATCTCACAACGAGCATGTATTTCGGGAATGCATTCCTTGAATCCTCGACAAGTTCCGATCTGGCACTCCCGTGTTTCTTCTGTCTGGCACACACAAAATTCATTCACAATTTCTCATACATGAGAAGGGCAGCTGCATGGTCAAAGCAAATTGAAAAGCCATTCTGCTACTTTACAGTACTTTACAGCACAGTAGTTTTCGAAAAAAAATCGAATAGTTCACGCAAATACGCGAAATTCTATCTTCTATATTTCTCAATTTCAATTATAAGTTAGTTTGAAAAGTTTAGTATCGAGCTTCAAGAATGCGCCAGGCGCTCCAGTCCATCTTGTGCGCTAACGAATGTTTACACCGCAAATATGTACAATACAACTGATGCAAGCTCACCAGCCAGGGCAAGAAAGCTTTCAACAATTGCTCCAGAATGCGCCACGTGAACGACCTTCAACAAGATACTATAGAAACAATGGAATTTTTTTCCAGATTCCATGAAAGCAAAAAAGGAAAGCCACGATATTCTTCCATACAGCCAACGGCTGTCAAGATAGTTGAAGGGCTTCCTTCGCGGACTTCGACTAAGAAATCCTTGAAAAAAATGGGAGAACTTCAAAAAAAAATCTCCCCACTGCTTGTAATGGAAGCTGATCTCAGATTTCCACTAGAACATAAGAGATCGGAATTTGCGTCTAAACTAATAGTCATTCAGCGCTTCAGATTGGAACGGGAATCCTGGAATCTAGGTTAAACATCCAATCAAATCCACAGTGTACTGAATGACGTCTGGTACGTGGCGCATTCTAGAGCAATTGCTGAACCTTTTTTTCCTGATGGATGATTAGTTTGCAAAGCGGTATTGTATGTGCGGTGCACTCATTAGCTCTTATGATAGAAGTCGACTGCATAGCGCTTCTCAAGCGAAGCTTTACCAAAGCTTTAGAGAACGCCCCCTTGATGGAGCTTGACGATCGGAGTTCCTCATTGTTAGCTCCTAAGCACTCGAATTTGAACCAGCTCAAAATGAACACAAAAAAATCGCCAGTTCGAAATACAATATTCCCGTAAACTGTAGAAGTTTTCGAGCAAACTCTATTTCAAGAAGAGATCCGCAGTAACCAAAGTGCCATGCAGTTCAACCTAGTTCGAAATTATTTCGCTACTGCAAATTTTGAGGGGTTACTACTGCAGCTTACTAAGGATCCATCCCTCCTTGGGCTCCTGAGGTTTATTCGAATCATTTTTCATTTTCCTAGACAGAGTTGAAACAAACAATGTGGAGCTGCTTTCTCAAATAACATTTTAATCTGTGGGATGAAAAATGAGGCCAGCATAAGGCAAAATTTCGCGAGGCTGAACAGCAATACTAACAGCAAGTACACTCTCAGTACTCCGCTGTTCCGTAGCCTCATCGCGGTCTTAACATGGTATTAACACATAACACAAAGAAGCACCAACAGATCATTTTGTTTGTTTCAACTGTAAAGTTGCAAAAGAAAGACCTTTCAAACAATAAACTAAGGAAATCTCCGATCTCAAAGAACGGCTAGGTGTATAAAGTTCATATTTTTGTGGTATTTACTATCTATTATATATAAACCTCTGGTGCCTTTGTGTAAAACAACTAGTTGTCATTTCGAGGTCCATATCTAGTAATAATGGTCAGGAACCACTTACAAGGAGATTCTTCTCAAAAAATGGATGTTCTAGGGATAAATACATAGAATCATTTTTGCTGAATGCTTCCAGAGATGCCGAAAATTAGTTAAAATAATTTCTATGGAGACTGCTCTTTCTAGAGCTGTTGCTAGGTTCTATGGAAGTCCATGGAAAGTTCTTGCCTCCTTTGAGAGTCCAAGTAGTACCTATGCACCAATTCTGATTGGATTTTTTGCCGACCTCAACATTTACATAATGCTAGAGAGAGGGCTTTTGGAATAGCTTAAAAAGTCCGGAGAAGTCAATAAGCGGTGCGGCAAAGAATCGCACTTTGTAGAGCTGTGTGCCCTTCTTCTACATTCTTTCATACGATGAAAGCAATGCGTTTTCTGAGCATGGAATTATGATATTGTGATGTCAATGGGATTATCTCTCACCAACAAAACATATTAACTCTCGGCCAAGTAGATCACGACTAGGTTCAAAAAGTCTTCGCAAAGGAGAAAGCGCACGAGGAAAAGGTTATGCGCTTTTTACGCGTTCTGCGTCAAGCGGTAGCTCTCCCAGCCCTAGGCGAAACTTTTAATTATTGTGGAACGGTAGTCTTAGTGAGGTGTCAAAATACTCCGAATCCTTAACCCATGCGTTGAGCAAGGCCCGCCGTAAATAGGTCGACTCTTTACACAATTCCTGAGACACTCAGCTCCACTCGTACTGAGCGGCGCGAACACTGGCTGACCACGCTGACTGAAGAGATTATTAAAGAAGCTTACCGGGGTGGGGGGGGGGGGGAGGTAATGGGTGGAGGACCGTCCGAGACTCCGCCATTGGAAGTTTGGGCGCGGTTCGAACCGAAAAGGCGCTCGAGGGGGGGGTAGGAAGGGAAGGAGCAGCGGGTAACCAATGTTCCGTGCCATGGCGGTGATCTGCGTATGACGTTGCCTACCTTGTTACAGCGCTTTTGCATGTTGACTAAGGCAACCAAGGTCCTTTGCCGACTGGCGGCGGAAATTGAACAGTATTTATGCTGCCTGCTCTAGACCAGCTCTGGAAGCACGTTCATTAGTTACCGCGACGCTGTTGAGCTCGTGGCGCTACGGTTGCAGCGACATATACCCATGATCCAATGCTCTCCTCAGCGTGGAAGAACTTTACCAACCTATTCACCAGCCCACTCAGGTTTCCAACCTCTGATATCCTCCTTTGAAGGTTTAGGCTTCACGGTTACCCTCCGATGACCGCCGGATCTTATGTGATGCGGGTGAAATCAGACGTTCGACGAACGCATGGCCTTTGAAACTCCGCAGAAGTACTTTTCAGAATTGTCGAACTGTTTCCGCATGGTTGAAGGCGGGACTAGATTGTAAAATGATGGTCCCCTACCCGACGACGAATCCGTCTTCTGTTCAGAGTGTTGAGCGTGGCTCACACGCAATATCTTTTGTAGAACCTGTAAGAGAAGTATCGCACATTTGAAAAAGTCAAGTCGGACTCAAAGAAGGTAGGGTCGCGCTTCTGCTTGTTAAAACACCCAGACTTTTCTTCAATGCTGGTCAGTAATGGAACCGACCTTACTGAACACGATCTTAAACGTATGTTGGCTCGATAATAGGGTCCCCCCAGTCCCGAATATGTGAGTCCCTGGTGAAACCCATTATCAGTGACTGGCATTCAGAAGCAACATGATGATGTCAGATCGTGTGTGGAGCTGTTTCGGGATCAGGGCATACAAGACACATCCTCCATATTTGAAAATCTTCACAACCTTACTTAGATGTCTACATTTTAACAAGTCAGGTATGCTATAGCAAATGGTACCAGTTTGTCTAGATCCGCCCTGAGTGGCGCTGGGTACAGCAATGAGATTGCCACAAACAGACCGCGGATTGAGGTCGCGTGCCCTCGCCCTATCTGCTAGTTGACTCTCTATGTCATGGCTAGGGCGGCGACTGAAAGATTCTAATCAGACGTGATTAAGAAGGGGGCTCAAAAATAAGTTCCATAAAAATTGGAGTATCAGCCAGGAAGGCAGCACGCAAACATGGGCCGAGTAATTGCTCAGGTAGGATAATGTGGTGCTACATCGCAACACATATTTGACGCCTTCAGCATTTTTCCTAGATTTTTAATAGCAATAAATGCAAAGTGATTCACTAATTATGGGACAACCTAACTACAATTGTCACCGTCAAAATTTAAGTCCGGTAAAGTGGGTGCATGCCCAGAGAAGAACCTCGTTTGATGTTGTCATCTTATTCAACCGATGTTATCAAAACAAACTCCGTTCTTCATAATACAGTACATTGACAAACTGGAAAAAACGGCCGCTTGAACTGAGACCCTGTCTCGAAATCGAACGCAGACTATGGAAGTAAGTGCATCTTAATAGGAACCACTTGCTTCAGTTATCAGTTGCGGAATTCACGTTTGAGGCTGTGCTCAAAAGAAGGGTTCACTAAATTCGTTTGCTAAAGTCGCCGAAAATGCGCTCCGTCGTCTAAGTGCCTTGTAGGTGGTCAGCTTTCCCCTCCTCCAGCTTCTTACCGCCTACCCGAAAAAGATGTTCGATTTAGGGTCTGCTTACATATACACTGATTACCTTCACTTCCGCCCTGATGATGTGTTCACAAGAGCTTCTTCTGACAATCGCTCCTTTAATCGGGCACGAAGCTCTGTTTTTCTGGGCGCTCAATCATGTGGGTTTTCCCTTATGCTTTAATTTTATTTTCCAAATCGTGATAAAGGAGTGATAAATTGAATCAATATATTCAGTAGGGGATAGATACGAAAAAAATATGACCAAAACAAAATATCTTGATGAAATTGAGAAATTTAACTTTATAATTTATTCATTTGTTCATTTATGCGTTAAATGACGCACCATATTGAAGGATTTGGCTGTACGCGAAATCATCCTGCAGACTCAAGAAGAAAGGAAAAATAAAAATATGGAATGTAACCATCCGCCGGTGATTAGTTAACACATAAGAGTAATTAGAGAATGCTAACAAAAACACAGATCAGGGAAAGTCGTCAGGCAAGCAGCTTCCTCCAGTACATGAGTAAAGGGGTAGAAATACTGTGATACTGGACAGAAACCCGACCCAATGATAAAGTCTCAAGAGGCTATGAGGCTAAATAATAGATATCAAACTAAATTTTCTCTTAAATTTGCACCCGAATTTGATAGATTAATTGAAGGGTATATATCCAAAAAAATAGTTAGAATTAGAACCTCATCGACAATACACGCTGCTCTCGAGGATAATCAGAGAACCAATCGCTCACAAAAATAAGAGCCACCGCATTGCTGAAATACCAACGTGATAATATTTGCATAAAAACGCCTCTCTGAGCAACTCTGAGTAATGTTTCCCCACTTACAATCGAACCCCTAATAGCACCAAAAAGAACTTCTAGCAGGTTGTAATATTTTCAGATTTATTTTTATAAACGACGTCATGGTAAGCATGCCACCGATCTTTCTGCTGTTACTCTCTTCTGATCTTCGATACGCTGTTCTCAAATTGTTCTATGACGCGGGATCACGAATTGGTGCCTCCATTGGTCCCGCTTCCTTTTTCCCAGGTTAGAAACCGTCACAAATACAAAACGTCCCTGCTCTAAGTCGTAAA
>MU868746.1:28745-41561 GCA_036418205.1 Ostertagia ostertagi | reverse complement strand
AGAAAATATGGTAATTCCACACAAACAAAAGAAAAAATCTTTTTCTTCTTCCCCCTAGCGTTAATCCCGCGCAGTCCCAGGGTCCGCTGTCTTCGCTTTAGACATATGTACTTGTTGTGACGGGGGCTTCATCAGCCGGCCTGTCAACCTGGGCCTGACGCTGGTACTAGAACCATTTTTGCAATTTTTGCAGGGCATGGTTAACCTCGGCAGGGATCGAACTCGCGGTTTTTCAGAGGTGTCGACATGAGTCTAACCTTTTAACAAACAAAAGTAATAAAGAATGAAATTTTTGAGAAAAAATTTCTACAAATAAAAGGAAAAAAAGAAAATAAAGAATGAAATAATGATTAAGGTTGGACGTACAGAGAACAGTAGATACATTCCCCAACGTTCGGGTAGCAGATAAATTGTACTGCAGTTCTCTTCGCATCTGAAAACACCCGACATAGCACGTCAGTAAAGGAGGTGTCTTTGAACAGTGAAATTCCTGTTTATGCGAACCCTCGGATATTGAAAGCTCCAGCTCGTCCCAAATGTCTCGCTTTTCCATCATTATTTTTGTTTACAAAATGTTTGTCATATAACCTTCAAACATATTTTATCCACATTGGAGTTATACAGAAAGAGTAGAACGTTCGGTGGTCAGTCCCTTTTTGAGTAAGCCATGCATTCCACTTCTATAAAAGAGTCGTAGTGAAACCAAATGTTATTCTGCCCTTGCAATGATGCTGGTGCCTTCCTAGAGATACTGACCTCAGATGGATGGAAGGCCTGAGCGAGTCGGTATAAGGTCTAACTTGGGAATCATGGGCTGGTAAGTAATGCAAGTTGCCACTAAAAACCCTATGTTCACTTTCAGTAGATATAGCAGATATCAAAGGGTAATGCTCTCTAGGATAGGAGATAAGGCTTTGACAGCGCCGAAAATCATGACTTTCCCTGTTAAATTGGTGGAAAAAGCTTTCAGATGCAGAAATTCATCATACGCCTTTGGAGACATTTAGCGACCCCCATATGTATACGTTGTCAGCTAGCGCTTCCAGGAACGATCCTTGATAGCTGGAGCCTCACTTTTTCAGCGATACCGAGGCCCAAAAAAGTCCCAAAAATGAGTAGAAAAAGTGTCTGGGTTAGGATCTCACACACAGTGGCCTTGGCATTGAAAGAATTCATATCATTCTTTCAACCAGAGTATTGCCCAAAGACTGGGCTCTCAGTCTACACATTTCGAGTGGGCTTACTAATGACTCACTTGAAGCACTCAAAATACCAAGCTCCGGCGACAAAGATAACACAACATGTCCACACGAGTAGCGCTGATGAGATCCCACGGCGGCGTGTGACGTAAGACGTGTAGCTAAAAAAATCACGCAATCGTACTGAAATTGCATCAACTTATTTTTTCTAATTTTTTTAGTCTCGTGTAGCACTCTCGTAGATAGATCGTTTTCTTATTATTCTTACTCTTCTTATTTATTATTCTTTCTAAGAAGCACATGTATGCGGGAAAACTTGCGCAGTTGAAATACGATCGAATTAGGAGAGAAAAGGAAATAGTATGACGCAACTCAAAAAATTGGTCCATCGTGTATACCATGAAACAGGTTTCTACAAGGCTCCCGATGAGAGGCAATGGCAGATGTTGAGGACCATTGAAAAAGTCCTAACGACGGCCCACGCGCGCCGCTGGGTGACGTCATCTCGACGGCGCGTGCGCAACGAGTATGCGCGTTGGTCAACGACGCCACAAAGACACTTCTATACTTCGCGCGTTGCGAGCAATCAATGAAGCCCAACATCACCGCGCCAACATCGTTCCATCCTCGAACTTTGGATCGAGGAACACTGGTTATACATGCAATGGAAGAGCGAGATACGATACAACTCTACTTTCAGTTAATCCTGTACATTTTAAGATTTATGCATGAACACGCTTACTCCTTGACAATTTCAGAAAACCTACTAGCCCTTGCGCACGAAGTAATATCACCGCTCAATACAACCATTCGCGCGCGGCACTGATATCGGTTGGAAGGCGCACAGGTCACCTAAATGCCATCAAATTCATTTATTATACAAGCGAAATGGCGGATACGGCCACTGCTCGTCACTTCACGGTCTGTGTGAAGGCACCCAGGGGGCGCTGGTGAGCTTTTCTCCATCACTTCAGATGTCGAGCGCAACCACTGTGCTTTGGTAGCGTCACCCGGTTGAGCGCCGTGCCACGACTTCGTATATGGGACATGAGAGCGCTACCAAAGTACACTGGTTGCGCTCGACATCTGAAGTGATGGAGGGAAGCTCACCAGCGACGTTCACGCAGGGTGCCTTCACACAGACCGTGAAGTGACGAGCAGTGGCCGTATCCGCCATTTCGCTTGTATAATAAATGAATTTGATAGCATTTAGGCCACGTAGAATTCCTTTGAGGCACCATTAACTTAGTTTGAGGAATCCTTTGCGGAAAATTCTTGCACTCTTTCCTAACATGAATATGTCAGTTGTGATCACTAGAAACAGCACACAAAGTTTCACGCATGAAGATTCGGTTTGAAGAGAAACAAACGTACAAAAACTACATTCTATGGACATCGAAGGTCGCGCGGAGCCAAAGGCGGGGCATGGAAAGAAGTCCGCCTTGGGCGGCTACGTATCAGGCGACGCAATGAAAGAATCGGGTTAAAGCGTGCGATTTGGAGAGTAGAGACAAATCGATCGATAGAATAGGATGCAGTAGAAGTGTGAGATGTGAATGCAATAAGTCAAAAGGCCAGAAAGAGTTTCTAGTGACGGCACTCCGAGAACCAAGTGGAAGCATTCCCGTCGCCAGCATTTGTGACAGATGTCCGGCGGAATTTGAACGCGTAGCAGTCCTTCCGGTTTTTCGAATTTTTACCAAAACAAATGCAATTTTTTGTTCTTTTCGTTCTTATCGTGAACGATGGGTCTCAAGCCAGTGATTTATGGGTGAGATAGAATCATGATTTTCCGGGGAACATTCCTTTAAGGTAGATGTCCGCTGGTTGAGAAAGTTCGAGGTGGAACAACGTGTAAAACAAGCGATCACGACCACGGTGATCCAGCAGTGAATGATGGATCGCCAATTTTTGAAGCTAACTATTGTGTAAGAAACTGTAGAATAATGTTTCAAATATTCCAGTAAATTCAAATGCACCTTAAAGGATATTTGAAGTAGAGCAGTTTGTCGAAATTGAGAAGAATGAGGCTCAGACTTGACCCGGAAAGCGACACCCAAGTAAGGAAATGCACTGTCACGTTTAGAATCATCGGAAGCTCGTCCCTGATGTCCAGTATTCGAGCAATTGCCTCAATTGGATAGCAAAGCGCTGAAAATGGTCAAAATTATGTGATTACTCAGTAGCTGCTCTTGTTCATACAGAGCTGAAGTACAGGTGAATTTACTTTGCCTACAGTAATGCCTCTAATTAGTTTACTGGTCACCTGTACTTCAGCCTTGTATGAACAAGAACAGCTACTAAGTAATCACAAATAAACAATGAATTTAGGAATACTTCAAATCATCACATCGAAAGGCAGCGACTCAAGTCAAAGTCAGTACATGATGGGGCATATGATATCGAGTATAAAGCAGAACGTTACCTGTCTGTATGAAATCACCCATGGTCATACTGAATAGGAACACGTGTAAGCAATGATCACTAGCTTCTCGTCGAATATTTCGATTTGCCTGGAACAAGCTTTTCATTTTCAGTCTCCTTTTTGATGTTTTGATTTATACCTGCTTTAATACGTAAACTTGTAGGAATGACGAAAGTATTGTCGAACAAAAGATGAAATAATCCATCCATCTGACGAAACGCAGCAGCACATCTTGGTCCACCAACTACAATGACCAATATTAGTTTTTTTGTCGATAACGCAAATTTCGAGTGATCCGTCAAGTGAGGACGGCAGAAATATTACCTTAGGCTGACTAAGGAAATGGGCGAAGGCAGTGTTGGGGCAAGCGGACTCATGGGTATTCCGACCAAATTCTGTCCCAGGCCAATCAGGACTTCTCGTACCTTTGGTCCATTTATTTGTATCAAAGACACGTGGAAGGATAAAAAACGCTGCACCGCGAGTAAAGGGAAAAGCGCGATAGTAAGTTGTTCGCGAGAGAGCGTAAACGCCACGTACATATTTTAACGTTCAAAAGAAGAGCGTCGGGTGCAGACCATACACCACAAATGACGACGGCCTTCCACAAAATGTAAATGTTTTCTGTCAATGAAATGATTAGCCTGTTGCAGTTGTATTCTATCAGTTGTCACTAATTACAACTATCATTTACCAAAAATCAGCTATCACTATGAACCCTCGTACCAAGATACTTCAAAAAACAGTAGTACACTTGTGGTGTATGCGTTCTGCACGGCGCTCTTGGTTTTTTGAAAGGAGTGGTATGTCGGATGCAGGAGCAGCGCACAACGCGAAGCGTACAAGCAAAGGTCAAGTGTCCGTTCGCACTACTTGGACAAGGGAGTTGCACTTGTGATTTCGGGAAGGGGGGGGGTCCCATTTCAGAGTTGAGCAAGGTTATCATGGGGTTGGGCGAACGCGAGGTGAAGGACGGTCACTAACAGGCGGCGCTTGTGCTGTTGGGTTTTTATTTTTCAACTTGGTGAAATTTACGAAATTCAGGGAGAGATTTGTATGGAGCTGTTGCTTCGTACAAATTTTACCCGCACCGTCAAACGGCGACTGCGTTTCGGAGGGAAAGGGGCGAGGTAGGTTGAGTCGACCGGTCTCACAATCCAGTTCATCAACTGGTCTCAGAAATCAAATGCGCTATAGAACAGTCACAGCCCATGACCGGGTAGGTGGTGGTCAACAGAAGGGGCGGGAGAGGCGAAACGTATCGGAGGGGTAGCATTTAAGGGCACTGATTGGTGATGTTGGCGCTGGGTGGGAGGGGGGAATATGCAAATTCTTTAAAAAACATCGTGAAGACGTGACAATCCCTGCGTATAAACAAGCCTTAGGCGGCCCTTTCGCGCACATTTTGAGCTTGCCACAGTTCACGGCTTGGGGATCCTTTTCTCAATACTATAAGGGGTATAACCTCCTTACACCTAAAATTCAGTCCAGTTTGTTCAATAATGCCCTTTTATAGCCCGGCAATTGGAAAGTATCCAAGACAGTGAGCAATAGGTATTTCTACGTTACACATAACTGTACCAGGAACATACATATTGCGATCAGTGCGTGCATAAACAGACGAGGTAAGCAAACCAGCCCTTTTGGCGTTTCGGCTGGGACCGTATGCTGAATGTTGGGGAGGGGATGGGGTCCCCAACGGTCGACGGTTTACTTCACTCGGTTGGTACGATAGGAGAGTACTGACGCAAGTGGTGCAGCTGGTCCAGCAGCTCCGCCAGAAGGGCTGGTTTGCTCACCCCAGGACTAAGCCTTGGAGAGGGGACGGACCCGTCCTCTCTTTAAGGCTTAGTTCTGAGGTAAGCACCAAATTGTGGCGGTTCTAAGGACCGAGTTGAAGTGGTCCGTCCACCGTCGGGGACTCCATCCCCTCCCCAACATTCAGCATACGGTCCCAGCCGAAGCGCCAAAAGGGCTGGTTTGCTTACGTTCACGGATTGCTTCTTAAGGTATGGTGCCGGCAGTATCGAGAACAATTTTGTTTGCTCAGCCAGTATAGAAAAGACATTACTGACATTTCTGCTCACATACTGCTCTCTCTGCTGCTTTGTTGAATTGGTGGTGCACACAATGCTTTTGTTGATTATTCCTGCCTTGTTGTTGACAATTGTCACCTTTTCGCTCACGAAAATCAACCGAGATTTTGAACAGCATATGGAAAGATTAAGTCAATGGGTGTTCCTTCAGTGCTTCCCTGCTCATCGCGCTATGTCGGTTTTTCTATAAGGGGTTCTTCGGTTCCAAACACGATCGTATCATTTGCAATTGGCAAGTAGGTATTGTGCCACCTACGAAGATTCAGAATTCGACAAGACTCAAGAGCCACTCGACATAGTTCGAATGGTATTAAAGACAAAGTTCGGGCTCAGACCCACCTAAGAAGCCTTACCATGGCTAGAAGTGCTGGGTACGCAAGTGCAAAGGTAGCGCCACCTTTCTACATCGAAACGCGTCACTAGGACCCTAGGCGCCATGGACTTCTAACAGACTCCACCAAACTTAACATGGTCCGCCCACCGTTCGATATCTTGTCTGCGTCGCCACGTTGATCTGCTATGCTCTCTCTTCTCGGACTTCTCTACCACTCCGCGCTCACATTATCTCTCATCTCCCTGCCTGTCTTTTGAACTTCTCCACAGCATGGAGCAAAATGCTCGTATTTCCTGTGTATTTCAGGATTTTCTTTCCCTTTTTTCTCCACTGGCGGTCCACCTCCCATCCCTACTTTCACATTTGAGTGGAATCAACCCATCAATATATTAATGCTATGATCTTGCCTTTAAGCGTAAATACATTTGCAGCTGGACAGGTTGCGAGTTAAGCGTTTTTAAATAGGAATTCAAAGAAACTTTTGCATCTCGCATCATCTTGCAGCACAAGGCGAGGCGAATGTAAGCCGATGCGTCAGAAAGGTCTTTTCTTCTCGAGAGCCCATTAACTCTTACTAGCAAGGCTCAGCGTCAGCTATCAGTTGGAGAGGAAAAACTAGTGGGTATTCATTACTGAACAACGTAATGTATTAGACGTGCATGTGGAAATTTTTCAGTTGTGGTCAATGAAGTCCTTCTGCAAAAACTCTGCCATCTTCCACTCATTCGCTATTTTCGATAAATTAATACCACAGCACGTCAAAATTCGACGTCTCAATAAATCGTATAACTTCGTATAATTCCAGGGGAAATAACTTTATAAATTAAGACTTAGCTATGTTTTACTTGTAATGCCCCTTGACGTGCGCTTTTTTGAACACGACTTCCTAAAGTTTGTTGGGTCAGGAACAGGGTCAACCGTCACGTTCGAACATTTTCGGGATTTTGCGACCCCCTAGCTCTCGAGGGGGTCCAGTTGCGACCCCCTGTTTTTGTTAATAAGAGTGCTAGACATGAATCCGTTGCGCCAGAAAGCGTCTGCGTTGCGGCGTCAGCCTTGGAGCGCGGCAGGTATCACCCGGGCGCTGGAAGAACGGGACGCGGCGAAGAAAAATTTTAGAGGGGAATAACTTTCTTGGACGTATTTTTTGACTTGTTGAGGTAGATTTTGATTGTGCCTGAGGTGCGCTTCCAGAAAACTACAAGGATTGCCTAACTCTCCGGAAAGTACTTCTGTTAGAAGTGGAAAACCCAAAATTCTAAGAAGGCGCACCTTCAACTTTGAAGGCCCATAAAATCTTTCGTATGCGACATTTTGGAAATCTGTAAAAAGTTTCAGAAACTTCAAATATTTCTCTAACAAAATAGTATAAAAAGTTTAGTGATTGTCCCCTTTTTCAAAAAATTGTCCCGTTCGAACATTTTTCGTGCAAAAGCGAGTTTTTGGGCTTTCAGCGACCATAACTCACTTCATTTTCATTTCTGTGATGCACTTTTTTCATGGGGTGAAAGCACAGGATTTGCTCTTTCTAACAAGCCCCAAACCGTTTTTCAAAATCCATTTTCCGAGAAAATCACACGTTCGAACATTTTGTTCCCATAGGTTTTTGAGCAGCACATGCGAGTTTTTGAGCTTTCAGCAATAATAACTTCCTTCAAAGAACTTGTTGGGGAGGGGCGAAGACATTTTTGAAGACTACGAGATTTCTGCTTTCTTATGTGTTTTACCGTTGTCTGGAAGAATCGTCCTCAGAAAATCAGGTCCCGAAGAACTTTAATTTCAGCCCCGAGAAGTCTTTCATAGGGATGCATTCAACTGTTCTTATTCCTCAAGGAAAACACCGTAATTTGCCTAAAACTGTCTCTCTGTGCATAATTAATCGAATCTAATGCGGTCTGCACAAACAATTCTTGCCCTCGGATACGCCACGCACGCGCCTGTGGCTGGCAGTCCTCGAAATTGCGACCCCCTTCCGACCAAAATGCGACCCCTTCGTTCGAACAGTTCGAACGGACGGTTGACCCTGGCAGGAACTTCGTCCAATGGAGAAGTTGTCACAGTAAAAACACGATTGCCGCTCCAATAATAATTCGTTACACTTTGAGACGAGTGGCCCTGACCAGCTCTGGGGTCCGTGCATAAAAGCTGTAGCGTTTTGTTCAAAACAAGTTTTTAATTGAAAAATATATGTGAAATGGTAATGTCAGGAATTATGTTGACCATGTTTCCATGGTACTCATGGCTTTCAATTGGTACTACTTAATTACAATTGCATATTGAGCGGAAATGGTAGTGTTTGTCGGCTGACGACAGGTTTTATGTGTACGGTATGTGATAGAGAACTCCCATGTCACAACTTTCGAAAACTACTTCAACATTTTCCTGTGTTCAAAGCGTGTTGTGAGGGAGCGGTATCTTGACTCACCACAGGTAGGTCTTTGGTGGATTTTATTGCTAATTAAGGAAAAAGGGGCAGCCCTCTCTTGATAAGAGGAAAATGTGTTGTTGGAGATGGGGGTGAGGAAAAACCAGAACCCGCGGAGATCGGGGTACCCTTTTTTTGTACGCGATTTTGATTTCCGCATTGGATGCCGACTATTCACTGGGGTTGCTTTTCTCAATACTAAGCCGTTGTCATCTTGCCTTAACGGGGTAGAGGTCAGGACGCGAGCGAGAGGGTGTTCCGTCGGTGCGGTGTGTTCGCTGCCGAGACGGAGTGTATGGCCCTGCTAGTATGTGATCTACGCGAGCGAAACACACATTGTCCCGGCACATTGCGACCGCCTTAATCTTCGACTAGGACCGCCCCCGCTACGGGGATCTCCATCAGCGGCCAAAAGTGTGTGTGCACACAATATGAGCTGCCTTAAAGGTGTTTGGGCGACGACAGATGTTGTATTCTTAAAGGAATCTTCCACGGACCATGGACCAGTGGGCGGGACCGGAAGTGGTTTTGCGACGAAATGCATGGTAGGTACGGATCCACGTTCATGGGAAGGTTTGAAGTGAATCCTGTTCACGTTCGTGCGTTCGACACGTGGATCCGTACCTACCATGCATTTCGTCACAAAAACTTCCGGTCCCGCCCACTGGTCCATGGTCCGTGGAAGATTCCTTTAACGCTTCCCATAGCATGACGTTCATCCATTCCCACCAAATTATGAGCTTTTTCGAGCGGCGTATCCTACCTAGCAGAAGTAAACCTTTTTCAAACATGGTGAATCACTCTGGAGTAGCCGCCTGTGAAACTCACCCTACAACGCGATGTCCCGAGCGTGAGCAACTTTATGGCCTTTTTAAAAGGCGAAGAATAAGGTGTCGACAACGCAGATTTTTTGGCACTTAGATATTCCATTTGCTAAGGCCTTCATCCAAATATAATAAGAATATTGAAGGAGCAAGTAAAGCGGAAAGGAGTGCGTCCTGATAGAGTGACGGTACTCGAGTAAAACAAGTATTTTTGAATTTGGACGCATGAGCGAAAAAAGATACAAATGGTATTGCGCACTAGCCCAATATCAAAGCAAACGTTATTATAGAGGTAAGTAAAGATGTATGTGTACTATTGGGAGTCGAAGAGTTAAACAGGGTACGTCGGGGTGAAAATAATTATAAAAGTAATTTAACGAAAACGTTCACACTTACAGCCGACGGCAAGCAGAGCAGAGGCTCGGTGAAATTGTCGAAGACATCGTTGGATTCGTTCGGCATCTACAAGGTTCTAATTAAACTAACTCGAAACTGATTAATTAAACCAGCACATAACCGTGGGCGAAAAAAAGCGCTGAATTTTCAATTAAACACGACTCGATCGGTATAAAATGAGAAGAAACGAATGAGGACAAATGAAGACCACAGATCAAACAATATGCCAGATGATAGCCCGAGCGCTAAAGGGAATGAAGATGCGAGGTAAACAAGATTCAAGTTGACACATTGAACTTGCTCTCAACGAAGCCGCTCTGTTGCAGAGATAGCAGCAGCACGATTGCCGGAAGCAATCCTTGGCCTTTGCTCTAATTTTTCAATATCCGCCCAACGCTTCTATTACCTTATACATATAGCTAATTTTAGCATACTTGGAAAATGAATAATTATATAGGTCGATAAGAATGACATTATACAACGCACTCACAGAGTATGTTGAAAGTAGGAGTGAATCGTGATTAATCGGAATTTCAAAAATTGATCCCGTATAACCATAACCACCTAATGCGGCTCAGTGTCTGCTTCCTAATTTCAATCAAATCATGCTCTTCCCAGGCAATTCCAATGAACGACACAAAGCAGATTACCCCCCTCCCCCCACCCCAGTTCTCTGAATATTTCCACTGCATTCAACAAAAATTTAAGAGATCAACGGTGAAACGATTTTTTGCTAGTGCGTTCATTTTCATGCTTTGCCCATTCAAAATAACAACACTATTCAAAAAAGTAAATACATTCACATTACAATAATTTTCAGGGCTAGACGCTGTTTCCACTTCGTCGTATAAGGGTGGCATAGCTAAGGGATCCCGGAGGTGTGGAAAGCCCTCGTTTGGGCATGATTTGATCCTAAGTTGGCCCCCGCCAGGAAGGTCTTCAGGGCGTGCCAAGCTTTTTCAAAACGGTCTTTTGCATGATATAGGGGCACATGCGGGAACCACAGAACCATGGTTAATTTTTCCTGAACGGCCCTCTGAATACCAGAAAAGGGGTCCCTAGTTCGATTCCTCGTGGTGACAAATTTTTGCATTTCGAGTTGACGTGGTTACTGACGGTCTAATTATGATATACATTCATAGTTCATGCTAACTCCATTTTGCGCGAATTTTGGCGAATTTTGAAACCGAAATGCAAAAGTTTGTCACCACGAGGAATCGAACTAGGGACCCCCTTTTCTGGTATTCAGAGGGCCGTTCAGGAAAAATTAACCATGGTTCTGTGGTTCCCGCATGTGCCCCTATATCATGCAAAAGACCGTTTTCAAAAAGCTTGGCACGCCCTGAAAGACCTTCCTGGTAAGGCCATGGTAATGGTACCATTATGAGCACACCATCTTGTCTAAACAGATACGACGAAATGTTAGAGGAAGCAACTATGTGTGACGCCATGAGACTGAAGAGACCTTAAAGAAACTTCTTTCATTACTCTTTCGGGCCCATTGTTGCATGCTATCAAGCAATAGTGTGTTGTAAAGGAAATTCTCCACCACCACCCTGTTTTGAGTTAACAGACTTAGGCTTTAAGCTTCGGTTATTCGAGATGAAATCCGGACATAATCCAGAAGCCAATGTATAAGGAACGCCAAAGGATCACAAGAGATGTTAAGTAAGCGGAACCTTTTTCACCTTTTTTTCCCTTTTGAGGGCTGCTTCCGAAAATCGTGACATAGGAGGTTGAAGCTCTTGGGAATGCTTAGATTGAGTAGAATGACTAATCACCCACGAAGTAAATAAATGCGCACGAATCTGTCAATATTGCAGCGACATCTGATTCTACACGATAACTAGTAAGCAAAACATGTAAACTAATTTCCCTTAGGACCATACTGTAAAGTGAGAACGTTGTAGGATAGATTTCCCGAAAGGGTAATTAGGCTTAATCCCAATACACAAAGAACGTATAAAGTGCGTCCATCCATAGCCGCTAAATAATTCCATAGATCCACAGCAGTAATCAGGGTAGTTCAGGTTGAGTACGGAGTGGCAAGACATGGAAGAAGGCGTAGAAGTGGAGTTTATTATTGAAATCTCTCAGATGGAAGGAAGAAGCATGGGAGTAGGGACACAACAACAGAATTGCACCTCCTTCGCGAGCAACGAAAGGGAAGGAGGGAATGTAAGCGCTAAATGGCTCCATTTAAGATACGGATGCCAGGAAAAAGTCTTCAAATCATTGAATTTGAAACGATCGCCCATATGTTCTACTAAAACAGAAGCAAACGTTGACAACTCACTACTACATTGCTCCAAAATTGGAATTCCAAGTGCAACGGTCGAATGCAAAACACTGCAGACAGTTGAGGTTTAACTTTCAGTATGCAAGCAGTTTGCGGGTTCTCTCAGGAAGCGCATGAAAGAGTAAAGCGGCACGAAGTACTGAATGGGCGTAGGCGAGGTAGGAGGCGGGGAATAGCCTAAGGGAGTTACATGTAACAGCGTGGCAGCGATACAACTGCAAAATGATTTATCAGGGAGAAAATAGTAAATTGAATTTCTCCCAGTAATAAAGCAATTGAATTCTTCAGGAATTCATTTTTCCATCAGCGCCTGGAGGGCGTTCATTAATAAAAAATCAACCATGCACTTATTTTTAAGATTTGTGGGGTAATCGAGAATATTTTCAGCGCCGAATGTATTTCCATACCCTTAAGAGGATAACCGAATAGAGCACTCGCGCAGAATAACCCTTTTCAATGCGCCACGCGCTAGGCTTTCATAGAACAAGTCGCGGTGATTGTCGAAGTGATTTCTATTTTAGAGTTGCAGACGTCCAAGCTAAAATAGATGTTCTCGGCTTCTAAGGCAAGTATGAAAGAATAATAACTTGCTTCGTTACCTGGGATTCGGCCCAAATGTGAGTAACTAACCTGAGCGTTATAGCAGCGAAAGTTGCAGCCCCTGCTCCCACTAGTGTTCTTGTTACGTTTGTGAAGTAAAAGTTTTCTCCATCCACTGTTTTGGTTCGACCACTCCTTTACAACAAGGTAGCTCAAAGAACTGAAGACATGGCTTATAAATGTTTTGCATATAACCCTGCCGGAGCCACTAGCTGTGT
>MU868746.1:5812-24794 GCA_036418205.1 Ostertagia ostertagi | reverse complement strand
ACCGTAATGGACTGATGGATAAGTTGGTTAAGTAAGTGACTGCCAAATTTTCGAGGTTAGGTCAAAAGTTTCAGATTTGGCCAGAAGTTTACCCAAATGGAGTAGTCCAACTCCCTGATTACGAATATCACACTTGTTCGGAAAGAAAATGCCTGGCGCCTGCGCTACAAGCGCCCTAAGTAGTGAGGAGCAAATGGTGCCCAAATCATTGACGGCCCTTAAATTCTTTGTACAGGTAGCTATACGCAAAGCATGTTGGACTAGCGATGGGAGGAATCTTCCTAGTTATGTAACCGAAGACGGTAGAAGAGTAAGCTCGCCAAGGAGTCGATCCCACGACCTCTTGTATATGACTTCAGATGCTTGCTGCGCTTTTCTGCTTCATAATTCTTTCAGAAAAAAGTTTAGCAGATAAGGGAAGCAGACTTGAGCTCAGCCTTTCAAGGCGCGTATAGTTACATACATCTTACTCCAGTTGCCGGGTTAACCAAATGACATTTCCTGGTTAGTTGGTGTTCGGTTAGGTCCTTATAGGGGTTCCCCTATGTCCATATCCCCCACACTTCCCCTTCTGCTCCTAGTCTGTCACCTTTGATTTGATCACGGCGATTTTTGGATTTCCCCACTTGGGCTTTTTAGATTCTGAGCAAGACCAATGACTTAATAGTTAAGCCAAAAATCAATTACTGCGCAAGATATGGATATTTGCTGCTCTTCGAGAAAGAAATGTTAAATAAGCAAATCGTAGAAAAAAATGTGTGGATTCACTTGCTCGTATCAGCCCGTGTGCAATTATAAATGGAGCGATTCGGATTTGTCAGGGTGGCCGAATGGCGTCACGCGAAACGAGAGGCCGATGCGATCGCTACGGGAGTCCTATCGGTGATGAATAATTCGCAGGGCCAATGAATCTTTGCACCCAATCACTGGCCAATAGCCAATCTGGTCCAATCGGCGATGAGAGATTGACGTGCTTATAAAAAATTTAATACAATGCACGACGAGTTATGTGCGGCCTTGGCTATTTGTTCGAGGAAAAAATTATTCGGGCTCTATCGCAAGATACGGGGGCATTGTGGTGGCAATACAGCCACATACGTGTGGAAAATTTCCTTTTTCTTAAAAGGAGAAAAGGGATTTAATCCTAATAATTAATCCTCAGGCAGGGGAGGAGAGACTCCAGGATGCCCGAGCAACTTTCTTTCTCCCAAACTTCCTGCCCTTCTGGGAGTAGTCCTAGAAGATGCACCAGAATCTTGCGACAGCACCCAAATCTGGTTCACTCTTGAGGAAAAGGGCTTGCGAAGTCCACGAAATTTGCTACACCGAGTGGGATTATGCAGAATCCAACTCACACCCTGAGTGCTTGCCACTGATGGCTGCTCACGCCACAAACTAATCATTGACGTCTACCACTATCCTCATGAGCCAGGATATAAAGGTACTCACTGGTAGGGCGAATCTCGCGTGAAGCATTTGCAGAGTCATAATGATATTAATTAATTTCGGCATCATTAGCATAGGACAAAGTCATAACAAAGGGCAGATGAAATGTACTGGAATTAGGGAAGCGTCACCCATCACCCTCATTCGCGCATTAGTACTCATTCATATTCACAAGTGTATATGGATCTTTGTACATAGTATAATACTAGTGCATTGGCAGCTTTTCGGCTGAGGACGCTGTCGCTGCATACTACGAGATCGGCTTCTACATGAACACTGAGCCAGTTCATTCCATTTCTACGGGCACATTTCTAAATGTAAGTATAAGTATGAGTATAAGTATAAGTTCATTACGTATACATAAGGCAAACGTGAGAGAAAAGACACAAATCAATTATTACGTTTTACAGATTTACGGTTTATATCAATGACGCAAAAACAGATAATATGATTCCGCTAAAATCGTTCAGAAAACGCTAGGACACGGCATTGCTTCGTAGCAAGTTAACTACACGGCGTCTGAATTGTGCCAGCGGTAGTGAGGCGGGTATATTTTTTCACTAATTTCAGATAATCACTGCCAGCCCTAAAAGTGAAGCTCCTCGCTCGTAAGTTAGTTTTAGGTCTTGCCAAGGAAATCTTCATAGCCTCCTCTAGTTTCTCGAATATGTCAAGCTTAAAGATGTTGGAGCCGTGACCAAACATGCCATTGACAGTTTATGAACCAGTATCAAGATCTGCCGCATGCATTTCTAAAGATGTTTATGTAGCCAAATTGCGTGGGCGTTTCTAGGCGAATATCGGAACATGACAATTTGTTGCAAACAGGACGGATCTATTGGATGAAAAGAAACAGATCCATTAAAATTAATTATGGTAGTTGTCAGGTGTGCCACGAAAGAAAAACTAGGAAAATGGCAGCCAGCAGAAAAGCAGGTACTCATTCTTGCCTGTTTGATTGTGCAAAGGGTGTGTGTCTCCTGGTGCTGCCCTTCTTCAGGCCGCCTAACGCTCATCTCTTCTGAACGTCAGAGACTATACAGAAGGACGGACTCCAGAGGCGGGGCGATCCGGCCACTGGCGTCCTTACGAGGGAGGGGGAACGCAGGTGCCAGATCGTCGAGGGCATGACTTTGCGATTACGTGTTAGGCCGCACTTAGATGGCATCCCTACAGCGGTACAATAGAGTATTGTGGAAAGTTTTCTTACGACTGTGACATTTTTTCCAGCACTAATATCAAATCAGTTTCAAAATTTTTTTGTAATATGGTTTGGAGCGTCTATTCACTTTTGAAACTGCATATTTGTTTTTATGAGAGAAGAATTAGAATGGGAAAAAAATTCATGTCACATAGAAATTCTCCATCTCGCGAGATGAGCAAAATTCCAAGTAAGTTTCAAATTACTCTAGCAAGCTTACAATTCAACAAAACAATCTTACGCATGATGAATAACACTGGGCAGGTCCAATACTTTGTTAATGATCTTCTGGGTTCGCTGAAATACTAACAAGGCCTAAGTAAGGAATCAGTCATTGAATGCACTGTCTACTAGGGCAGCTTCCTCCACTTCTCTTGAAATTTGACGAGTTTCTCGCCCATATTCCCGGCTCTTATTTCCACCAAAGGTATCCCTACTCTTTCCCATAATGTTTCGATGGCGCTCGGGACATTGGTGTGAATTGTTCCCTTCGTTGAAAGCGCGCCATGCTGTCGAAACCAATCCTTCACAGTGAAGGTGCGATGCTTTTGGTCGCTCTATAGCTAGAAGGCGAACTCAGTCACGTACAGTTTCATACGAGCGGATACGAAACTCCTTCTAGAATCTATCTGATACGTCGGCATTCACCACTTCTCTAATCCTGTGCAGTTGTAAAACTTCTTTTACGGACTACCACACGCGAGCCTCCGCCAAGTTTTACATACGGCAGTTAATTCCTTGGATCGAAACGTTTTTCCTCAGGACCCCACACATTCCTATTTCAGTCGCCGGCAAACATCTTGAATTTGAATTTACTCTCGTTGGTTTCAGCAGGGTTGTAGCCTATGGGAATCTAATATAGGTTGTGCGTAGCCTATTTCGCCCCCGACAGTTCAGACGCGAGTAACTTTCGCGATATTCTGCTCATGTTCCCAGTATACAGTTGAGTTTCTAGATAGGAAGTTCTTTCACATGTGTGGGAGTTTGCCGCTTGAAGCTGAGCTCAGCTTCTGCATTAGTGCGACAAAAGATACACCATCATTGAAGGAGGTGGCTTCGCCAGCATGGCGCGCTTTCAACGAAAGGAACAATTCACACCAATGTCCCGAGCGCCATCGAAACATTATGGGAAAGAGTAGGGATACCTTTGGTGGAAATAAGAGCCGGGAATATGGGCGAGAAACTCGTCAAATTTCAAGAGAAGTGGAGGAAGCTGCCCTAGTAGACAGTGCATTCAATGACTGATTCCTTACTTAGTCCTTGTTAGTATTTCAGCGAACCCAGAAGTCATTAGCATATTGGACCTTGATCAGAGTGTATTCTCGAATGCGCAAAGATATGTTGTGTTGAATTGTAGCTTCCTACTTAGTATTGATAGATTAGATTGGAATGGGCTTTACGGAGAATTTTGTGAATATTTTTTCTACCATTCATAATTCTTTCTCCATCCGAAACAGATGTGCTAAGTGAAGTAGAACTGTCTCCAAAACATATCAAAATTTGAACTGATTTGATTCAGCAGAAAAAATTAACAGTCTAAGAGGAATTCCAGCGAAGACTTTGACCGTATCTGATTCTCTCCAGCTGGGTAAACTTTCCCTTCTTTTGACTATGTCTTTATTAGTGGATATTCTTTATTTCAATTTTTTAATTCCTGAAGTAGGTAGGGCGCCTGCCAAATCTAGAGGTCAGTGACGGCCTTAAGGTAAAAAGACCAAGATTTCGCGTTAATCATGCTCATTTGTGTATCCGCGACGGCATTCGTGCCTATTCAGTGCGGTACTTGGTGCTCACAAGAGCAATTTCTTGAATGTGAGCAATGCTTCAAAGTCGGTTGTCTGAGCAGGGTTTGAAAGGGATGGGAACAAAGGCTAGAACACCGGAGTATTTTGAAGGAAAAGCTATAAGAGCAAGCTTTCTTCGCCGTTCATGCCATATTCGCCATCATTGAGAAAAATGAGTATGATTTGAATTTAGGTGCTTCAGCTGCACACCGACTTACATCTGACGTAGATGTTAGAAAAGCCATCGAACCCTATATATTCATTTCACGTGGCTCCACTCTCACGGAAAGCTGGTGCAGAGGAAGTAGTAGTATCCATTTGATGCACCCATCCTTCGTGGAAAATAGCCGACCATTCATGAGCAGGAGCAGGCATGAGAAGGAATGAAAGCAGGAATATGCACTGAGAACGAACTTGGTACTTTTAAGAAGCCCAGCATTGTGTTCTGAAGATGAGACGCTGATGTGAACCTCTGCTACTTCCGCTAAAGTAAACCCATCGTGTGCGATTAACATGGTTATTGGTAATTAGATCTAGTACTTCTAAATAGGACTGCATTTTAGGTTCAAGGAAACATTTTAACGACCACCTCATGGATATGAAATCGCACAAAAGACCTTTATGGGCTGGACGAAGGAAAAGCACAAATGAAAGAAAGTAAAAAAAAGGATAAAGGATAAAGCATTTGCCGTTGATCAATCCCTTTTTGGGATGCGGCACGCATTCTACTTCCATTTGTACATTCGCAGTGGCATTTGAATGCGATGTGGCCTATACAATGACTTGCGGGGGCCAGCCGATGTTCAAGTCAGTGTTTTTATCCTCCCAGACAAGTCTGGTACCAATTAACCGACCCCGGAGGGATGGAAGGCTTGGTTGGCCCGGGCGACTCACGACCCAGGATTTGATCCCCGGACCGCTCGCGTGGTGCGCGCCACTTGTCACTACACCACTTCCGCCCTTCGACTGAAGAATAGAGACTGATTGAAATTGCCTGATAAAGAGCCTTTTGAGAGCATAGAAGCGGAGGCTCAAGAGCGAAAAATTTGCAGAGCGGAGTGTAATTGCAGAGATTACAACAATCACACAGCGGGGTCCAGCAAGTGGCCAGAAGATCTGAAGTTGATGAACCTACCGGGATTCCTTTGAAGCGCTTCGAGGCGCGGGTGTCACCCTTCAAACTAAGTGAAGCCCTATTTCGGCTCTGACAGGTTGTCTCTGTATGGATTCATCATGGGATGTCAGGTTTACACAAAACGTCTTATCAGAAGAACTATAAACGTAGCAGCGGTGGAATGAATTAAATGTATAGGTGATCTACAAACTCGGCCAGACGAGAATTCGAATCGACTTTGAACTTACGGGCAATGCTGCTACAGTTAGCTACGCGACGGGCACGTGATATTACTTATTCAGTTTTTCATGGTGTTTTTTATTAGCATCACACGCAAATGATGAGCTGAATAACACACGTCGGCAGTGATCGCGCGGCTGAAAAATTCGCTTTTATTATTTGTATGTTTTTTTTTGTACGTTGCTCTTTTGAACTTCGCGTTCGTAAGGTTTCCAGGATTGGCTGAGTTTTCATTGAAAAACTATCCTCAGGCGGGATTCAACCGGCAACCTCTAACGAAAATGTTGTACACGGCTGTGCCGGCCTTGGACCAACGAATGATTCTGGTAATGCTTCGAGTGTTTAAGGGGCTTTTTCTTCCGGAGAAGTAGATGCGATTCGCTTCATGTTGGTTAGATAGTTATGAGACAGTCGAAGCGGTCCTTCGAAATCCTGCTGGCGTTCCATTAGTTGGAACCATGGTCGAAGTTATACGACGATTTATAGGTGCCTACTTTTAATTTTTCACTTGTGTTAAACCTTGATTTTACCATAAGCCAAGTCACTGCACATTTATATTATGACTACACATGTATATAACGAGGTATGCCAATGCTGTTGGTACCATGTAAATATAATATTATCGTAAATGATGTGTGCTACTGTTATATGCCATAACAAATACACATATTACACCTTAGCACTATGCGAGGATTTGTAAAGGAATCGTTTATCTAAAATTCTTGGGCTCTTTCGGCTCTAATCATTAGAGAAAGGAGTTTTTACGCAAACAAGATTCCGTTCGGAATATAAACAAGCCTTACGTAGACAACACTTAGTGATGGGGGGGTATGGGTCGGCGGGTCAAGGAGCATGGATTAAAGTGCGCCTGGGGAGGTCCGCATTGTTCAAGCGCGGTTGGAACTTCTGGGAAAAAAATGGAAAACGATTTTCAGAGATAAGGCGAGAGTGTTATCACAGCATATGTTGGAGAAGGCAAATCGAGGTTCAATAGACGCTTCTCTCGTGAAAGCAAGTTGCATTCGTTTTCTTCTAGTTGTCCTGATAGGTCTCAAACCAGTGATTTATGGGTGAGATAGAGCCATGATTGTTCTGTGGATGACTCTTTGATGAAGCTGTATGCGTAATAGGTCTTACGAGTGTTTATAAGAGATAAGCGGATTAGTTTTGTTCTGTCTTTCACCTCTCAGCTACATCCACGTTCTCCTAAAGGGCAGTATGTACGGAAGTCCAAAGAAAGCCTTAGGAAAAAAGCCAAAGAAGGCTAAGTCGTCCCTAATCTAAGCAGTTCTAGGTAAATTCATTTCTTTCTAAAAAGCGATCAGATTACTAAAAATTCATTTTTCATGATTATCCAGTTTCGCATGACGTGCTTAACAAATTTTATTAGGTGCAACTACTCCAATAAAGGCAAGACTAGAGAGTCGATACGTGAAGCAATCAGGTGTTATGCAGTTGATTCGGCAGTGGAAAAGGAGAAAGAAATAGCCGGAAGCATAGTGAGGTCACCTTTCTTATCCTGGTCTGTGAGGCTCTAAGAGTCCTAGAGTTCAAAAGAGACTGGACGCCGAGGACAGAGAGCAGATTCGAGGATGATAGGTAAGAGCAGCGCAGATACCCTCCCCTTCAAAAAGCGAGAAAGTGTCGGGTGCAGACCAAACACCACAACTGACGACGGCCTCCAAGTAAATCTGGTTAGAAGTTGTTCATAGTGATAGCTGATTTCTGGTAAATGATAGTTGTAATTAGTGACAATAGGCTAATCATTTCATTGGCAGAAAACATTAACATTTTGTGAAGGCCGTCGTCACTTGTGGTGCATGGTCTGCACCCGACACTTTCTCTTTTTGAAGGGGAGGGTACCTCAACGTTGGTGAATATGACTGCTTGGGACTTCTGTAATTGCTAGCTGTAGCATTTTATGTGATTCTTTTGCATTTTTACGTATTTCGCGAGCATGCTTTTTAGCTTCAACACATACCCTCTTAAAAACAAATAAGCGTCTGTGGAAAGTCCTGCGTTCTTAATTTCCCTTTCCTACTTCAATTTAGGGGTTAAATGTATTAGACTCGCGTCGTAAAGACTGGGTCAGGCATTCTCGTCGAGAGCTACGTTCACGCTAGATTAGCACTGTACTTATAGGAGTTCATGTAACTTGGTTACCGCAGTCGAAAATAAATTGTACGTTACTACAGATTTTCCGGGTACAAATATTAAGTTACCTCCCATTTTTTATAATATGTCGCGTTCACAGCTTCTAGTTGTTTTATCGAGATACTACGAGGTCTTGTCCCGATGTTGACCTTGCTCGCACTCGCACGACTCGGTACTTTCCAAATCTTTTTGTGTCCATTAAAATGTATTTCATGGACAAGAAAACGAAGGGACTGAAAATGCAAAAATGTTCAATAGCAGTAAAATTTTCAGTGAAAAAGATTTGATGCGAAATAACGATTTCATTCAGCTCAAAACAGTCTGATACTGAAACTTCAAGACTGCATCAGTCTTCAGTAGTCAGAACTACTCTTAGCCATTCAAGAAGAGGTGGAATATCCACAACCAAAAGAGAAACAAGAAAACGGATTAAGATTTTTTTCAAATTCTCGACTCCAATCTCGCTAAATTAGGAGAAGTGGCAAAAAATCTGAAGAGAAAGAGGATCAAACTATCCCACAATAACTGAGCAAAAAAGGCTGCCACCAAAATTGGGGTCTTCAGCAAAGCTTGCCATAAGCGAATTGCCTTCCTCTTTCATCAGCCTCTAACCACTTCTTTGCTGGTTTCCGGGTCGTCTTGAAACCTATAGTTAAGACTTTGTGGCGAACTCGACCCCATACTGTGCACGCTCTGCCCTCCGCTAAATTAGCGTACCAGTTACTACAACACATAGCATTTGCTCTTTTCTTCCTCGCCAACCGCTTGAGGCTTTTTTCCGGTCTACGAGCTGCCTTTAAGTACCGTGGTGAGATCCGTTCATTTCTCTGCACGGTCAACCCCGAAAGCACTTCAATTGCCTTTTTGCTTGCTTATATCCCCTTTTCTCGCTCACTGAGCAGTTTTGAAAATGAATAGTGAAGTCTTGCAGAGCCCTGCTCTCAAGAACCCACCCCAGTGTGAGCGGGCCCTCGCTCATGCCACCTGTGCCTTGTACAACCATGTACTGCTTGCAGAACCATGTTTTTCTGATTCAGTCTAATATGCAGAAATACAGACTTATACGGTGAAGAAGCACTTCATAGGCTTTAGATACCTGGTCACCATACCTTGAGCTCTGATTCCAGCGGTCACGATTGAGCTACTTTCACTTTGAACATCGAATTTTCATCCTTCTCGTACTCCTTGGAAACAAACACTTCTTTGTTCAACTTCCAAACTTCGCAGCAACCGTATAGATCGCCTGATTTCAACTTAGTGTATTTGCCTAGCAGTGAATGAAGCCTCCCAGAAGAGCACTTCATTCCCTTTCTCAGACATGGAGCGCGCACACGGTCTATCAAAGGCGTCTCAGGATTAGGCAGCAATCGCGAATGAAAGTGTTAATGTGCAGAAGTCGTGCCACCTTCGCCGCTCGAGCTGCGCGCGTAAGGCACTAATAGTAATGAACTTGCAACTATCGAATCTAGTGCCTTGTGCGGGGCGCAATCGACGATTTTTTTCGCTTAATTTTTTTTTCAGATCACTCCGTATCTCGAACTTCAGTTCAGAGGTAACTGCAGTTCACACTTGTTTCATAAGCGGAGGAAGTGAGCGAGGTCAAAAAGACCATCTGGCGCGACTAAGTGGATTAGAGTGCAAGGCTTCTTCTGCCTCACTCTAATCCGATCCATATGCAGTAGAGTGCCGTGAGCCTTGCATTTTGCAGAATGCGTGACTCAAAAAAAGCCCGTTGCACTCAGCATTAAAGAATTCCAAATGATAATGAAAAAGGAAAAGGGAAACGGATAGCGTGAGCTCATTTCTGCAATGAACGAGGTCGTTGAACAACCATTCCGCTTGGGGTCATTTCTGAGAACTGGAGTGATGTGAGACCTTACGCAGGCAATGCGGGGGCTAGTGCGACTATGGTAGTTCAGGTGGGTTTACGGACTTGATTTTTCCTCAATGGTCCTGCCGCGATGGCTAGAGCACAGACGGGAGAATGCCCTAGGACTAAGCCTTGGAGAGGAGAGGGACCCGCGAGAGAGCGCAGAGGCGGTTTAAAGGGCTGAGTTCAAGTAGTCCGTCGACCAGTTCAGGTACAGGCTCGTCCACTTGGTGAAACTGGATGAATACTGTACTTATGGTTAAAAATGCCTGGAGGATTCGCATCAAAGTTTTCATCCAATTTTATGCTCTGGCATGGGCAACATAAGTGCGCTGTCAGTTTTGGAACTCTACCGGTAGATGCTCAGACTTGGAAAAGCAAAAAAGTGGGGGAATTTCAAATCGGCTTTGAAACTAAAGTAAAAAAAATCTTTGAGTATTTGTCATGAGGCGAGGTGAGATCAAATGCAGGTGGTGAAAAAGATTAACCATACTTGTTTACATAGCTGGTAGCTGATTCGGCCATAACAAGACAGGTGAAAGCACTAACAGAAATGCTGGACCTCCTGAAAAACTGAAATCAGCTGATTCAAAAGCTCAACCGGCACTCACTACGATGGCAACAACTGAACCCTGCTTGTGTAGACCAACATGAAAAACTGAATTTCACAATTTTTGGCATTACTCTATGTACTGGCCTTTAGCTAATTTATCCTAAGTGCAACAATATTCAGTGAACTTAACCAAGAAGTTAACCAACCATGGTCCTATGACTAACCAGGAAAGAACGTCAAGTTCTTGTTGAAAAAAAAACCAGCACGAGGTGGGAGAGGATCGTAACCGCGGTGATCAGCAATGGAAATCGATATCGACTTCGAAATGCATCGGCGAATTAGAAGCACAGCGCAGGCGCGGCGCACACCATGGCAGGGATTGCTACTACAACAGCGCTCAAAATTCGAGTTATCAGTAACAAAATCCGTTCCAGAAGGACTCCGATGTTTCTGGAGTGAACGAAACGAAGAAAATTGCAGCAGTATGATGGATGGAAATCGGCTTCACAGAAAGTTACGACCACAACAGACTAGTTTTTGAATTGATAACTTTTTGCATAGTTTCTTTTTTCGGTTGCAAAAAAGAGCCCCACATACCACCTAAGAAAGTCCCAAAGGGACAAACTTTCGGACCGATAATTTTCCAAAAGAGATTTCAATACTTTTTAGAAAGTTTGGACTATGATGTTTGCAAAATGGCTTCAGCTTCAGTGGAATTGGAAGCCATAATCGTTTTAAAGGTAGACAGAAATGTACCAAGTGCTGAGTCTTTACTTAACAAACTTTCAAGGAGTATTACAGCGAAATTATGAAGAGAGCGGATATTTGAGTTTCTACATTTTCTTACCTTGTCGCACAACCTTGAATATGAACAAAGTTATACCCTCGAAAGAGGCTTTTGCGAATTTTTCTTATCTGATTGGAACGGGAAAATCGGGGAAACGGGAACTACTCCCGTGTCCCCGAGTTTTTCCCCGTCCACATGTGATGCCAATGTCTCCCCACACACACACACACACGCTCACGGAGTTGGTTGTATTAGGGACCCGAAAGGGGAGGAATCATAAAAAATTCCAAAAAAGTTTAAGCGGTAGGGCGTGACCCTGCTGTGAACGCTGCGGACACAATATGTAAAACAATAGGCAGCGCAGCGAGGATTCGCCAAGGGATGTTCGTCCACAGCTCTGGGGGCCGTCTCACTAGGGTCAGCAATGTAGCTGCATCGATCCCATGATCTGCTTCCTTTTAGTATTGTCCTCACTTGCCTAAAATCTCACAATGGTATTACAAACATCGACACATTGCGGAATCGGGTGGTGGGGTCCGCTCCTCCAAGTGGTGCCACTGGGAACTGCTCACTTTTGTGGGCTGAGCTGATCGCGGACATTCGAATGCAGGCGACAGGCCCCCGTGACAGGCCGGCCTACGAAATATCCACGTCACATCACAATGGTTAATGACGCTCATATGAATTTCGAGATAATGCTACGGCGTCCGCGGGAGCCGACGCGCACTCGCAAAGCCCGGCGAGTGTGAAAAGTATGCGAGGGTCTCCGACGCAAGGACGGCATCGGGGGGCAACTAGGCTAGTCCAACAAGTCCTGCAACGCATGGAAGATTCGCGTTGCGACGTTAAATGTTGGCACGTTAACGGGCCGCTCGTACGAGTTAGCAGAAGCTCTAGAGCGCCGAAGGATTGATTTCTGTGCCGTGCAGGAAACGAGGTGGTCCTGCTGCAGATCGAGAGATATTGGACGAGGCTTCAAAGCCGTTCTCTGTGGCGGTCCTAGAACCACCAGTGGGGTCGGAGTAGTTGTTTCTGACCGCTTCCGTGACTCGATCGTAAGCGTTGATCGCTTTGACGACCGTCTAATGAAGCTTGTTGTCGTCATCGAACGTAAGCGATACCACTTCTTCTCTGCATATGCTCCGCAGACTGGCTGCTCTGAGCGAGCTAAAGATGAGTTCTGGACCCTGCTGGATGAAAAAACCGCAGAGGTACCATCAGAAGAGGCTGTCATTGTCGCAGGTGACCTTAACGGTCACGTCGGCACTGCGAAAGACGGGTACAACTGTCATGGTGGATTTGGATATGGGTCACGTAACAACGATGGCGAACGAATTCTTGAGTACGCGAATTCTCATGATCTCACCATCGTGAATACGAATTTCCGGAAAACGTGATTCCCACCTGATCACATTCTACAGCGGTACTACCAGAACGCAAATCGACTTTGTCCTCGTCAGGCAACGCGATCGAGAGTACGCGAATTCTCATGATCTCACCATCGTGAATACGAATTTCCGGAAACGTGATTCCCACCTGATCACATTCTACAGCGGTACTACCAGAACGCAAATCGACTTTGTCCTCGTCAGGCAACGCGATCGAGGGCTTGTAACAGACGCAAAGGCGGTGCCGTATGAGACTGTCACCACGCAACATCGACCGCTGATTTGCACGCTGAAGATCGCTTCTCCGAAAATGAAACACATCGAGCGGTGTGGACCAGCGAGAATCAAGTGGTGGCGTTTGAAAGAGAAGGAGCGGTCGTGATATCCAACATTCAGTTGCCGGCAGTCACTACTGTTGATGAAACTTGGAAAAGTGCTGCCGAGGCGATAATCCGTTCTGCCCGTTCCGAACTCGGCACAACAAAACCTGGGCGACGGAAGATCGACAAGCAATCGTGGCTATGGACGGACGATGTGAAAGAAAAAGTACGTGAGAAGAAGAGGCTTTACCACGTATTTCTTGGCGATAAGACTGTCGACAACTGGCGAAGGTATCAGGCAGCTAAGAGTGCGACAAAGAAGGCCGTTGCTGCCGCAAAAGCTGCACACTTTGCTGATGTCAGCGAGAAGCTCGAGACGCGCGATGGTGAACGCTATATTTATCGCCTCGCCAAAGCCCGCCATCGCCAGTCCGAGGATATCGAGAAGTTTTTCGGCATCAACGACGAAAATGGTCACCTCCTGACGGACCGCAAGAAAGCAGTGAAGCGATGGCACGATTACTTCGAGAACATCTCAGCTGAAGAGTTTGCTCATCCAGCAGTCCCTTATGTTCCACCTGTGCAAGGTCCTGTGCAGAGAATAACCGTGGAGGAAACGGAAATGGCTCTGAAGAAGATGAAGTCGGGAAAAGCTACAGGACCCGATGATCTGGCGGCCGACATATGGAAGTCGAAATGCTGGTGTCCTGCTGAATGGTTGACCACGTTTTTCAACCAGATCGTAGCAGAGAGAAAGGTGCCTGAGAGCTGGCAACAGAGCACAACGATTCCGATTTGGAAGAAGAAAGGCAGCCCTGCTGACTGTACGAGCTACCGTCCAATCCGCCTGCTCTCGCACAGCATGAAGATCTTTGAGCGAATTGTGGACGGCCGTATTCGTGACATCGTGCAGCTTTCCATCAACCAGTGTGGATTTGTGTCAGGCTGCGGCACCATCGATGCAATACACGCCGCCCGCCTTCTGCTGGAAAGACATCGCGAGAAAAGAAAAGCTGTGCATCTTGCCTTCCTGGACCTGGAGAAGGCTTTTGATCGCGTTCCTCGAGAAGTATATGGTATGCTTTACGACAGCACGACGTTCCTGAAGAGCTCATTGAGTGGGTGCGCATACTTTACTCGAACTCAAGGAGTCGGGTGCAAACGGTGGCAGGTACTTCGATGGAATTTCCCATCTCGGTCGGTGTGCACCAAGGCTCTGCGCTTTCCCCACTCCTATTCATTGTCGTTATGGATGCCATTTCGCGTGATCTTCAGGAGCCCGCTCCATGGACGCTTCTTTATGCTGATGATGTGATGCTCGCCTGCGAAGACAAACATCTGCTCGAGAAACAGGTGCAAACCTGGTCCGACCGTCTGGCTATGTTTGGCCTCAGGCTGAACGTGAAGAAGACAGAGTACTTGACCACTGATTCGAGTGAGCCAGGCTCTATTAAGATTAATGGCACTGAGCTCACGCGTACAACATCATTCAAGTATCTTGGGTCGGCAATCGCGTCCGACGGCAGCCTGGTCTCTGAAGTAAACTCCCGAGTGAGTGCAGCTTGGTCTAAATGGCGCTCGATGACCGGCGTTCTCTGCGATAAGAAAATACCAGAGCGACTGAAATCTAAGATCTACAGAACCGTCGTCCGACCAGTCGCCATTTACGGAGCAGAGTGCTGGCCCGTGACTAAAGAGGTTGAGGCTCGTCTCAGTGTAATGGAGACAAAAATGCTGCGCTGGACTGCCGGGGTCACGCGTCTGGACCACATTCGCAACGATACCATCAGAAAAGCGGTTCGGTGTGGCTCCCATCGCTGATAAGATGCGCGAAGCTCGCCTGAGGTGGTACGGTCACGTCCTTCGCGCTAATGATGAGAGTGTCCGTAAGATCGGTCTAGACTTTAACGTGCCAGGAAAGCGGCCAAGAGGACGCCCGAAGCAACGATGGCTTGATACGTTGCATGAGGATTTGAAATTAGTTGGCCTTCACCCCGATCAGGCACATAATCGGGAAAAGTGGCGTCGTAATACCAGAAAGCGGACCCCGCCACAGGGTGGGACAAACGCTGAAGAATAAGAAGAGACATTCGGAATAACTCGGCTTTAGTGCGCGTGGGGACACGCGCGATTTGGCAGCGCTGCGCCTCACGTACATCGTAAATGTGAGTGGTAACTATGTAAAACGTGAGTGGCACAAAACCTTACCAAATATTTATTGCGTAGAAGGTAATCGGAAGCGTTGTGGAGGAATTCCGATCGAAAGAACTTGTAAAGATTTCAAAAGTTTGCATTACATCTCTGTAATGGACGCCAAAAGCATATTTGACGTGATTCTACTAAGAAGGGCACAGATTTTGTTGTCCGGTACGTTTGTAATTGCCTCTACTACCTTTTTATTTACCTGGTCCCAAGAAGAAAACGATGAGTAAGATGAGCTGCCAATTCCGTAACGTTTAGATAACCATGTCGTTTACAGCTAAGCTATCGTAGGATCGTAGGAACGAATACACAAACTGGAAAGAAGTAAGAAAAAGGGATGGGTTAGGTGAGATGCGCAGCCGCGTCACGCTGTCGTCAATGTGTTAAAGGCCAAGCTGGGATAAAACTGGTGTAGAAGAGCGCTTTTTTTTAGATGACTGAGCTGCGGAATGAACTGAAAGTGGAAAGTAAAGCAAGAGAAATTATCGGAAACGCGGCTTCCCTCGCGCTATCCGTCCTGCTAGTCGGACTAATCCCAGAGTTCGCCTTCAAATGAGTTAGTTCGATGATGGGCTTCCATGTTCATAGGCTAAGGTATAAGAAACATGGGTGAGAAACTTGTTCCATAGAGCGTATTTTTTCTTCTTTTGATATACTGCGGAATTTGTTGAGCAGTTTCGCGCGAAGACGCCACGGCGCCGCGTTCAGAAAGATATTTGAGACATAGCGGGAGGAAGGCCGAAAAAGGGTTACTTTCGTCCACATTTAAAACGGAATTCAACTTCGCTTAATTCGAACCGAACAATCTCGACGAGAAATTAAAGAGCCACATCACTGTGATATGTTCATGATAGCCTTCCTATTCCCGACTCGAACGCTATTTCGGAGCATCAGGCCACAGACGGGCTCAACCAAAGCCTTGACGGGGTGCTGCATGCACTTACGGATATTATCGAAACGCTGGTCAGAAGCGCCTTTCGCATAGTCAGGTATAGAAAGCTATCTATCAGCTACTTGATTAAAAGAATTCATGTCGGAGCTTCAGACTGGAGCGACAGCGGTAGGCCTCGTTGAGCTCGACTGTGATGGCAGATGGCGTCATATTCTGATGACGGTGTGTGCATGAAGGGCCTGCATCTCAGTATGAGGGTAGACCTATGGAATATTCTACAGTAAATTTTGCATCAACAGAGACACCCTGTGCGACGAAAATTTGATGAAGTGAGCTATGGGCAAAGTGACTTTTTTGCCCGTCCCTCCAACCCCTGTCTGAAAACTTGTTTGTCGCCGGAAGGAATGGAACCACATAACCATTAAGTGTTGGCATTCGTGAGCACTTAGGAAAACTTAAACCATTTTCATGCCTCTGTACGTGCCTCAAAACCATTTTGTAAAAGCTCTCGAGCTCTGAAATTACGCGTTCTGAATGAGTTTCCTGGTAGGCGTGGGAAAAAAGAGGAGAATTCATGCTGCAGTGAATCCCCTTCAAAACTTATTGACACTGATATCTCTAAGTGATATCATTCTGGAGATTTTGTCATGCGAGAAGGTCGATGTCTGTGCACAAGCAGCTTAATATTTCGCCCCTGAGATCACAGCAAAGATACTATCAGCAAGACGCACAAGACATTTCTATGATAATCTCAGAGGATTGAGTGTTTTCGAGGCTGTGAACCACGCACCAATCAACGCCCAATAGAACAATCCTCGGTTTTCGAGAGCTATGCAGACGGAATAGAGGAGTGCCTGAATCCTGAGCTCGAAAACAAGTTTCTGGCACAAAGGAATTAGCGCGGTCCCTCTCACATTCTATTCAGAGGAAGCGCCGGCGCGACCTCAAAAACAGACGTTAAAAGGTCCACGGAAGGTAAGAGAAATGCGATCTCTAGCAAAAAGTGCGCTGAACTCGAAAACCTGATACATTCTGAGTTCCGTCACCGGAACAGATTCAACGTTGCCTATCGATTAATCCTGTTTAGAAAAGTGCTTCGAACTTTGCTCGAAGAAAGCGATGGATGGCCCCTCTGACAAACGGCTAAACCGCAAAAACGGGCTCCGAGAAGCCTCACCGATCAAACGAAGGCGAGCTTGTAGAAGCTTCGGCCTTGGAAGACTAGCCAAGCCCCATATCACCGCCCTTTCATACCCATGGTGATAAGAAACTTATGATTCAAAAAAGCAACAGAACAGATGCTTCATAACAGAAGAAATTAGGGTTCTTTGTGAAAGGAATCCGCTATGGACAACAAGGGAGCACAACCCAGCCTCATTCTGCGCCCGCCCCATACCTTTCCCATGCCTATTTTAGCCCTTGCCTCTCACATGCTGATTCGCTAATAAGCTTGGAAGCTGCTCACAAGCATTCGCAAACGTTTGAGCAAAATCACTTAGAAACCTTACATATGATGGCATTTATCTTTGATTACTTCTGGTCTTTGATAACATGGAAATTTCTGGGACAAATATACTTCAATTACCTTAGGTATAATCATTGCGTTAAGCATATCATGGCAATGAAAATAACCTGCACAAGCTACAGTTTCAGCCCACTGGGAATGGTTCACCTACCATCTCCTGTGTGTAGGTGAATGACTAAAAAGCCTTGAATAGGTCATTCCGGATTAGTCTAATGATACGAGCGGAAGTGGTGCAGCAGCAAGTGACGCTGCTCATCGGGAGCACGGCTCAGGGATAGAAATCTCGACGCAAATCATTGTATAGGCCAAATCGCAATCAAAGTTTGGGGTAGCCGACAGGGGGCCTGTAGTTTAACGAGAAGGCAGAGATGCAGATTAGTTAGTGAATGAGTCGCAGCGCGTACAGCATCAATTTGGCGTCGGATCAAATAGAATGTACTATATTACGTCCCACATCACACAGTGCGCGCTACTACTCGTCCACAGAACCATCTGCGTTTCTGCCTTCTTGCAGTGCGACAGGCCTCCCGTCGGGTAAACCAAAATTTCACTGCTGTTGCTGTTGAAAGAAGAAGCACACTAGGTAACTCCAGAGAGGAATTAACGCTTTATTTTTTGCTTCATTTTTTTGCTTTCATACCTTTTTTTTGCAAAGTATATAGTATTGAGCGTGAAAAACCCAACACAATTCAAGCTCATCGGACTTCTTCTTCTTCTTCCTTCTTCTTCTTCTCCCTAGCGTCCCGCGCAGTCGCAGGGTCCGCTGTCTTTGTCAGTCGTCGCCACTTTAATCTGTCCAGGGCGTCCTCTGCTGTGCCTATCGGACATACCGCCTAACCTATTAGTGCTGCCAGCTTTTGCTACGACTTTATGAATCCAGCGAATCGCTAGTGGATCGCAGGATACAAAGACGCCCCGGCGCTTCAAGCGATGCGTCAGCGATTCGAAGGTGTGGATAAATGGCGACAGTCTCCTTGGTCACACGTTGACTCTTACATCATTCCCATTCATTCACGCCTTCACTAGCCTGAGGGATTCTCCACGTCGCCATTCTTTTGAAAACTTTGGCGCATCATTCGATTTGCCAAGTCTTACAAGTGAGACGCCTTTCACATTCAATCTACGCCCAAGTATGTCCAGTTCCTTGACAAATTTTCACTGCACAGGTATGGAATCATACGAAACTCATGGAAATATGGAACTTAACATGTTTTAGAGATGCTTGCAGCATACAGTCGCCTTCTGAAAATTTTCATAAAAAAATCCGAGTAGCCGACAAATAACCCACTTTGTCCTTTTTTGCACGATCTCATGGAAAGGCAAAGAAGGTCAGGAGCAATGATAACCTGTCAAACTCAGAACTGGCCGTGATAGACACTGCATCATAGATAGTAGATGTCGAACATCGACAGGTTGGCCCAAAAGAAGAGACATCTCTGGCTACTTCACTGGGTCGTCGAAATTCTTCTCTTTGAAGCAACAATCCAGGAACGAATTCGCAGGTAA